>JAVGVS010000068.1:537985-602985 GCA_032718565.1 Distichodus sexfasciatus | reverse complement strand
CACATCAACGTCACCGACAGAATCTAAAAATCTCAAACAAATTCCACCTAAACATAACACAGTTCCAACACCAAACACATAAATAAACAAAGAACAAAAACACCGCGTAGGTCTACGTGGAAGAAATACGGCTGTAGAATCTATACTACTACGGCTGACCATGCAGACCGTATATCATATGAAAGCCCAGATTACGCAGATAATTTTTTTTTTGGCAAACATGATTAGAGCTGAAACGATTATTCGAATAACTTGAATAATTCGATTACAAAAAATGGTCGAGACAGTTTTTCTAGAATCGAAGCTTCGTTTAAGTCATTTAAATGGCTACAGCATGCGCTGCTTGTGTTTCACACAGACGCTTATTAATGACGCACAATATTTTCAGCGGCGCGATCAAGGCGAGAATAGATCCCTCTGTATGTGAACGTATTTGTGAAATATTCTGTGCACAAAAACAGAAGTCAATTCATGAAAACGCATAAATGACATTTTTTGCGATGTAAACACGCGCGCTGTTTGTAAGCGCCATTACTCGCTAAAACGCTCCGTTTCCGTCAAAACGTCCCCTTTATTACAGACAAAACGCATATTTTAGCTGATAAATAACCACATCAACCAGCGTTCCACTCACAATACAGCCATTTATTAAGATTTTCCCATTGATTTTTTTTCATAGTTCGTTCCGGAACGCGCTGAACCCTTTATTGTGACGCGGCTCCGAGGCGTGCGTGGGGGATTGTGGGAAATGCAGTTCTCTTCCAGAAAGGCCAAAAGCAACTCATTTTATTGGCCAAATTGATTCAAAACGACCCTTGAACTTCATGTTTCTTCATTTTCAATTGAATACAACAACATAAAGCGTATCTGACTAACTTCTACACACACTACAATAAGCCTAATAACAAATGTATTGTCATTTTCATTTAAATTTTTTTATCCGATTACTTGATTAATCGATCGATAGATTACTCGATTACAAAAATAGTCGTTTGTTGCAGCCCTAAACATGATTTTTTTTCATGTTCTGCTGCGTTGCATCTTCCTTTATTCTGACAGTAACATGTATGCCGATTCCACAGTAATCTCACAAGTGTTACCGTTATAACGATACCAAAAGCATAAAAATAGACATTGTGGTTGCTGAGATATACACCTGATATTTTGGGTATCTTTTTTAGAGCAAAAATCTGTAAAACAGTCTCAAGGCTTAACAGGTTAAACTGCTGCACCAGTGTGTGAGTGCGGTGTGAGTGACAACAAGGCTTCAGCGTTGACTGGCTACTACTCGTGTGATACAGAGCCAATAAGGGGTTGTTGTGTGCGGATCATCAGGGTTCCCACGCCTTAGTTAACATCAAATTCAAGGACCTTTCAAGGACTTTCCAGGACCAATATCCTCAAATTCAAGGACCACACGCGGCGGCATTTACCTACTGTTACCGCTAAATACGTTTAGCTCCGCATAGCTTTCTTTGACAAGCCGTGCATCCTGGAACTTGCGTTTTCCGGACATCCAGACGCGACGACTCTTCAAAAACTTCGCTTCCACTCAGCGTAACTCTGGTTGCACCTAACGCGGCTACGCACACGTTATGTTGACTCCGTACGTTGAAACACGAGAACGTAGTGCCGAAAATGTACAGAAGAACAAACAAACTTTCGCAAACTAAAAGTCGGCGTAGGCATAGATTTAAACAAACTTGTGGTGGCAAAATAATAACATGTTAACAGCAGTCGTCATCCATGAAAGTTCAATTCCCCAAAAATATTCAAGGACTTTCAAGGACGGTGTCTTTTTATGCCTGTTTTCAAAAACTTTCCAGGGCCTTGAACTTATTTGTTCAGATTCACAAACTTTCAAGGATTTCAAGGACCCGTGGGAACCCTGGATCATTAAAGGAAGAGTGAATCGAGAGCAAACAACACAGAGAGAAGAGACGGTAGCGGAGCCACAGTCGCGCACCTTTTATTTACTTAATATCAGTGACGGTCAAAATTAAACCCAAATACCGTTAATACGTGCCCCGATAATCAGCACGCCCGATAATCGGTCGACCCTTACAGTCCAGCGTTGTGGAAGCAGTAGCGAACACGGGTCTAGTTGTCACAGAGCTGAAAAACACGTCTTTGACCCACGATGCACTGACGAGAGGCTTCCGCTTTCACAGACAGCGGCGTTTGCATTGTCCCACGATAAAGCCTGTCCCACTGAGACATGTAAGACAACTCCGATCTCTCACCAAGCCTATTTTTGGCGATTATGGCAGATTTCTTGGCAAAGCAACAACATCCCAACAACTCTTCACCGGAAAGTTCCATGACATCCTGAACAACACGGCACTCGGAACTGAGGCCACGTCCACACATACACGGGTATTTCTGTAAACGGAGATTTTCAGGGGTTTTGTTTTTGACAAAAAGCATGCCTTGCACTGTAGATGAAAACCTCATGTGGACGCGGTGCATCCTCTGACGTCACAGGCGTGGCGCACATTGTGACGCGAAACGCTCCGTTTTTCCAAAATCTTCGGTTTTTTTGCCCACACCTAAACGCAGAAACAGTGTTTTCAAAAATCACCACTTTGGTCGGAGTTTTCAAACCTCCGTTTTCACAAATACCCGTGTACGTGTGGACATGGCCTGACGCTCTGACTGTTCCAACTGACTTCACCTCCTGTCCTTTAGCCCAGCGTTTCTCAATCCCAGTCCTCACGGACCACCGCTCTGCACAGATTCGACAGTCCCGACCCACAGCACAGCTGATGCTACTGATCAGCTAATTAGCAACGTAGGACCAGCGTGCGACAGTGCAGGAAATACCGAATATGTGCAGAGCGGTGGGCCGCGAGGACTGGGATTGAGAAACGCTGCTTTAGCCGACGTTCATTAGCAAGCGGATCATTAAACTGCTCTCAGAACAGTTTTACGCTGCATATTTAGGTATTTTCTAATAAGGTCTCAAATTCTATCGACCTGTTAGTGACTTTCGTAATGCATGTATGACTAAATCTTTTATACGATTTTATGATTTAAAATAAGTGAGTGAACACAGCACAACTACAAAATGAGACCTCTGCGTTTGACCCATCCGTGAAGGAACAGTGGGCAGCTTATTTTGACAGTGCCTAGAAAGCAGTGCTTGTGGCACCTTGCTCATGAGTTTCTCAGTGGTAGGGGGTTCTGGACGTTCGTGACTGGAGGGTCACCGGTTCGAAGCCAGGACCGGTAAAAGGTACCGCTGACGTCCTACCCAGGTGCTGCCTACTGCTCCTTCACAGATACGTCAAACGAAGAGGTGATATTTCATTGGGGTGCACTGTGGTGTGCAGTGTTCACAATGATAAAGGTGATTACCCACTTTCACCTTCACCGGTCCGGGAGCTGAACTGGCAACCTTCCGATCACAGGGTCAAGTCCCTAAGGGTTATAGGGCCACAAAACTACGGTTATTATTGTTAAAAAGTATCCCTGTCCACAAAATATCTAACTGTAATTTATAACTATAACAATTACGCATAAATTCAGTCATTATCTGAACCGCAACTGGGGTCGTGGGGGGATCGGAGCCTATCTCGGGAACTTTCGAGCGCAAGGCGGGGAACAACCCTGGGCAGGCGCCAACACACCGCAGGGCGCACACACTGACACGGTCACACACACATTCACACCTTACGGGGCCAATCGAGAGTCGCCAATTAACCTCTAGTGCATGCCTTTGGACGGTGGGAGGAAACCGGAGCACCTGGAGGAAACCCACGCGAACACGGGGAGAGCGTGCAAACTCCACACAGAAAGACCCTACCCAGGACCTTCTCGCTGTGAGGCGGCAGCACTAACCACTGCGCCACCGTGCCGCCCTGCTATAACTACTATGACTATATCATTCTAATATAATATAATACAGACGTAGTTGCAGACGGGATGGGGAGGAGACACGTGACGTCGCACGTGGCAGTATGTTTTCAAGTGGACAGTAACAAAATCAAATATCATCCTGAGCAAAAGTGCAGCGATGAGAGGTCCTGAATATCGGTCTCGATTAACCGCCCAACCACTAGAGCAGACGTGGCGGGGGCCCATGTCCAGTCCTTTGTCTCCTACTGGCCGGCCCGCCTAAGGACAGTGTGAAATTAAAAATGCGTCTTTGTATGTACTTAATGCACACCATACAACTGCTGTCCTTCCTTTTATTTTGAAGACGAAAAAAAGGCAAAAACGTACATATTTCAATATTGCTTTTGTTGTTAACAGAATGTAGTCAAAAATAAAATGACCGAGGTATTACGTGCCCTGCGCCGCACATTCATAGCTTAATCGTAACATCTACTATTAACTATCGAAGTGTTGTTGGCCCGTTGGTAGGACACTCGCCTTTGGAGCAAGAGGTTGTGGGTTCGACTCCGACCTCTGGCGTTACCAACACTGGGTCCCTGAGCAAGACCCTTAACCCTAAGTTGCTCTCAGGGGAACTGTCCCTGAAATTAGGAAATGTAAGGGTGCTTTCACACCTTAGTACGCTTGCTCTGGTCCGAATCAGTTGATATTTTGTAAACTTGTAGCATTTTCTCCTTGGTTGGGTTTGTTTTCACACGGGAAAAAATCCAAGCGTACCAAAATGTGTCACTTTATATCACGCGAGAACATCCTCTCCGCTTATTGGTCAGACGTGTTTGCCGCGTGAACAAAAACGTAAATACAGGAAGAAGATTCTGCGTTGACTGTTCCAAGATGGAGAACCTACGTGGACTGGTTGTCGCCATGCGCCTTCAATCTTGTGCGTTCACCACTTCAGACGAATTATCGTGTTTGAAAATCAAGCGCGGTTACGGCTGGAAAACAGCGTATTAATGCACTGCACTTGGCGAAGGCGCATATCGCGAAAATACAGGAGGTGGCGCGCGTTAATAAGGAGGAAGAGTGATATACTCATCATGCGAAAGTTTTCCCGAAGATCCAACAGGTATGTACTGTATATCACGTGATTCGCAGCCTTTGGTCCTGTTTTGGTTCGGTATTCTTTCTCACCAGGAGGATCGCACCGGAGTTCGCTAACTGATTGGGATCGAGACCACCTCTTTTTGGGGGTCTGGGTGCGGTTGTTTTGGTCCGCACCCGAGTGCGATTACCAAGTTCACACGAGACCAAACGAACCGCACCAAGAGGGGAAACGAACTCGAGTTTGATTGAAGCGGACTAAAGCCTGTAGGTGTGAAAGCACCCTATGTCGCTCTGGATAAGAGCGTCAGCTAAATGCTGTAAATGTAATCAAAACTAGACGACTGTCTGTTTTTTTAAAGGAAGTTGAGTTGAGCAGAGTTAATTACAGTCTATTGGTTTGGACCTCGTTGTCACTCCAAGTTTGTCACGTGGCCCCTTAGGACAATTAATTGCCCACCCCTGCCCTAGAGGACGGAATGGCGAAATCATGGAAATGGCGTCTTCCTTTTTGACCCGAAAACGTACAACCCAAAAGGTTAAAGCGTGCTCCTAATAAAGAGGCTGATCGACTGAGAGACCTGCGGAGAAAAAGGGGCTGGCTCTGAGCCTCTACCACACAGCGGTGCATTTCCCAGCGTGACGTTAATCAGACGCCACCTCCCTGTCTCGCGTGCACCTGCTGCTCCACATTCGCACTGGATTTCCAGCGCCCCGGCTGCAGAGGCGAGAGAGAGAGGGAGACAGAGAGAGTGAGAGAGAGAGAGAGAGAGAGCGGCTCGAATCCACTCAGGCCAAGCCGTGATGCAGAGCTAATAATACGGTTTATGTAACTGAGATTAAAGCCCGGGCCGCCGTCACGGCTAGCTCGGCCTTGGCCCCCGGAGCGCCTCGGGCGAGACTCGCTGGCTAACCTGCTTGCCGGCCGGCGCAAAGGCACACTTCTATGAATTAAGGGGCCTTCCACATGAAAGCCGGGCCTTCTTTTGATATTATGAAAGGCGTGCGGCAAAATTTCAGGTCGTCGGCTCCAACCTACTCCCCAAAAACACACACACACACACATACTGCTGGCCAAGATCACAGAGTCTGCTGCGATACGATTTCAATTTGAGTCACTTCAGGAGCCAGCGATGAACTTGAGACGATATCATATGCTTGATGCCAGTTAAAATATGATTTTATGAGGTTTGCTTTTATTTGTTTTGTGCCCTGAGTGAACATTGAGAAAAAAAATGCTGAAGGAACCAGATTGATGTAGTTGCAGACTGGACATGGCATGTTATAACTAGAGATAGGTCGATACCACTTTTTTATGTCCGATACCGATACCGATATTGTAAATTTGGATATATGCCGATACCGATACCAATTCGATACAGTCAGTCTTTTTTCAAACCTAAAACAATGCTTTAAAATGTCTGAATACATGACTGAGATTATTGTTATGCTTGAGGAAATGCTTGATTTAAATACTGTTTTCCTACTAAAACAATGTAATAATTACACGGACACACGTATATGCTAAATTATTTGTTCTCAAAAACTATAATATAAATATTTCTTCTTTCTTATTGATTAAACTGTAACATTATAAAATTGAAAAAAAAAAAGATCAATTGAAAATGAAATACTTCTAGGGTTAGGGTTAGGGTTAGGGTTAGGTTTGTCATTTTGAACCAATTTGGCCTATAAAATGAGCTGCTTTTGCAGAGAACTACATTTCCCACGATCCTCTGGGCGCGCCCCGGAGCACGTCACAATGGTGCGTTCCGGAATAAACGATTGAAAACCTATGGGAAAATAAACGGCAGAATTGTGAGTAGAACGCTGGTTGTTGTGGTTATTTATCAGCTAAAATATGGCTTGCGTCTGTAATAAAGGCAACATTTTGACCGAACTGGAGCGTTTTAGCGAGTAACGGTGCTCATGCGCGCGCTCATTAACACAGCACATGTGTTTACATCAGGAAAAATGTTTGCATGGATTTTCTTTTTAGTGCAGGAACATCTCCCAAATACTTTCACATGCAGAGGGATCAGGTCTTGTCTTGATCGCGCCACTGAAAACGCTGTGTGTCACTATTAAGCGTCCGTGTGAAATACAAGCGGAGCTGCTCTAGCGAGTGAAATGAATTAAACGAAGCTTCGATTCTAGAAAAATTGCCTCGACCATTTTTGTAATAAAATTATTCAAGTTATTGGGACAATCATTTCAGCTCTACTTCACCGCAGTGCCACTTCCCATACATAACGAATAAAGCGTGCACGCATTTACAGATCGGCTCCATAGAATGGCCGATACCCGATCCAGCCGTTTGAGCGGTTTATCGGACCGATACCGATCCACATATCGGATCGGCTACATCTCTAGATATAACACACACACACACGGTAATACTTTTTAAAATAGACAATACATGAACACACCATGGAGAACGTATTAATAGAAACTTAACTGATAAAACCCATCAGACGACAACATTTTTTAGTGCGGAGCCTAGACATTTCAATAAAAACACCTCCTCTTTAATATAAAGTGACTTTCCAAATATGTCTGATGTCCGATCGACTGAAATGAATCTATCAGATCACTGAATCAATGTATCGACGCAGACCGCCGTATCGTTACACCCCTACTGCCGGCCTCTGATTTCGACACGCTCATATACATACTCGGACACAGGATGAGTCAAGCGGAACTGCCTGTCAGTCAATCGCCTGCAAGTTGGCATTAGCGCCCCGGGCTTCCGGTTGCCCTGGCAACGAGGAACGTCTCCTGGTGAGTCACAATGTCGGCATCTCTGGCACATCTGTGGAAGTAAACAGCTTCTCTCTCTCTCTCTCTCTCTCTCTCTCCTGAGCCAACGTGCTTCGGCAAGGCCCGAGCTGGCTCTCTCGCTACGACACAGTGTTTACTACGCTGAGCACGAGAACTGGGCTAAAAACAGCAAGTGGACATTTCCATGCTGTACGTGAAAGCGCCTAAGCCCTGCGTCGAAATCGACTAGACACGCCGTAACGTTTCGAAACTTTTGGAATCTTGAACGCTTTTAGTATTGTCGTCTATGGTGTATTTATTGGCTTCTACTAGTGGAAAAGCACATGATGGACACATCACCACAACAAAATATGACCGCTGCATTCGCTCATGATGGTACCTCTCGGCGGTACCTTTACCGCTCCCGGACTTGAACTGCCGACGTTCCGATCACGGGGGCCGTCTCTCTAATATGTGTATTCCCTTTACGCGTGTATATGAGGTGAAAATACACCCTGACGCCGTCTTTTTAAAGAGCCAATATCAGGGTTCTTGCAGGTTTCACTAAGTTGAATTTAAGACCTTTTAAGACCATTATAACGCGCGCTTGCAGCTGCAACCTATTTCAGACCTCACCCGAGGTTAACGCCCGATGAAGTTCAGTCGCTCCGTCCTACATCAGTGCACTACATAGGGTGTAATATCATCAGTTGTGCGTCCTATGTAGTGCACTACACAAGAATGCGCAAGGCGTTTGGAACTCAGCCTCAACTATAAGCGAAAATCTTTTTTTTTTTTTTTTCTTTTAGAGAAATTCTATTTTCTGATTGGCCGACAGCTCGCTAATTCAAGGATTAGTTCTACGGCTGTTATTTTCTGCAGACAACGCTTCTTGGGAATGAACGGAGGCAAGAATTTTAAGACTTGGGTAAATTCAATTTAAGACCTAGGATGAAAATCTGGGCGTTTTTAAGACATTTTAAGGCCTTAAATTTAACTTTCCGAATTTTAGACTTTTTAAGCCCCGCGGGAACCCTGCAATATATCTCTAGACTTCGGTCATGTGTGTCATGTGTGCGCGTTACTAAAACTTCTCCCATTTTGCATGCTGAGCTCGCAGGATGACCCTTATACTGCATACTTCACTGCAGTTACAAAGAAACATTTACATAGCTTTATCAAACGAAACCTTGTTACTAAAACTCGCCGACAACAACTTCTCATATTTGTATTGTATCGTTTTTAAACCCGCTTAATCTTGAACTCATTTTGGCCTAATGTTGCTGAGCCCCAACAACGACTCGGGATTCGAAAGCGTCCCTTGGACTAATTTTTATCTCTTCACTTCATGAAAAATGATTCATTAACGATAAATCTTCAACTAATGTTTACTGTGTATTAGTGCTGGACGATAAAGCGATCTCGATATTTTATCGAGAAAAATGTGATGACGATAACGATGATAAACTAAGCTATAAAATTCGATCATACTTGTTTGTCCACTATGCGACAGCGCGTTGAGATGGACAGTATCTTTGGCCAATCACGTAGCTTGGCATAACGCCAGCAAAACAGTCAGTCGCACCCAATGACGCAAATCTGACCATAACACACGAAAAAGCCGCGTGGTAAACATTAGTGGTCGCGTGCCGAGATATACTTAACGTTTGAGCGCTTATGCACGTGCATTATGGCTGGCACACGTTCTCTTGACGCATCCGCTGAGCATGTCGTCATAAATTTATGAGAGTTGCAGTACCTCTTGAAAAATTGGGCCGGCTGTATGTTAAAGTTTTGCCACATGACGTCAGCATCGTTGTTTACTATCAACACGGCTGAACGGTTTGGCCGGGTTTTTTGCACCTTTGTAACATCCGAATGCAAATAATTTTTTCTCTTCCTCATTTCACAGCGAAATGTTTTCTCTCAGAATCAGCGAATCATCATGGGGGGGGTCGAATCAGCGAATCATCAGTCAGAGAAACGTTTATAGTCACTCGGAAACACGTGCAGATGAGTGAAAAAAATTACAACACAGAAGAATTTCAGATTTGGCGTGAGATTTCTTTCTTGAGCGTGAGAACGCGAGATTGAGGCTGAACGCGGGACTGTCACGCCGGACGCGTGAGAGTTGGCAACCCTGCGGTTATATGTAGAGCGCTGACTGAGGTTCAGTAGTTCACCATCTCGGTTCATTTGTGTCAGGAATAAAACCGAGAGCTTCAAATACAGTCCACACTTCAAGAACACAGCCGTGAAGTTGAAGTCACCTACTAATATTAAACAATGCAGGACTACAGCACTACTCCAGATCCTGAGTCCAGGCAGGAGAGGGGACCTCAGCTTCTGTAGAATACCAGCAATCCAGAAATGAAGGTGCTCTCCTTTAAATGATCCGCAGTTGTACGTTTCTGACCCTTAAAAGAGCCGGTACGAATGCCCAGCCCCCCTCTCTCTCTCTCTCTCTCGGCACTCGCTGGAAGGACTGTCACACATCTGCAAGAAGCAGAATATTACACTCCAAACAGCAGCCTCTTTTTTGTCGCACAAAAGGCAACAGCGCGGCAAAACAGCTGACCACGAGGTGACCTTAACCTTTATCCAGGACTCAACGTTCAGCAGGACTGACTAACATAGGTCTAAGAAGGACGTGTATAAAGTGCAAGACACCAGACACAGCAAATCAATTTGAGGAGAGTGAAAAAAAAAATCAGGATAACTGTATGTTTAGGTGTCCTGCAGTGTGTCGGCACCTGCCCGGGGTCGTTCCCTGCCTTGCTCCCGTAAGTTCCCGGGATAGGCTCCGGCCGCCCCGCAACCCCAGTTGGGATTAAGCGGTTAATGAATGAATGAATGCATGTTTAGGCCAAATGATCTATTTAACAGAAAACCAGTGTGTATACGGAATAGATGAACAAATTTGTGACCCTCCACGGCAAAAGCAGTCGCTTGTCGCAACGGAGGTTTCCGAGAAAAACGAGCATTTATGTTGCGTCGGGTAAAATGTTGGATTTTTTGTTTGTAGTGTTTTGAAACAGTGGAAGGTCTATACTGTACTGTTGTGAATAAATTTCGCTGAAAAACTTACCCTTTCCATCCTAAAAAAGTGACTTTCTTGAGGTGAGGAATTCAATTCCAGCAGCATGTTACAAGTTTCTGTTTTGACCGCTCTACTCCAATATTTACGGTAAATCCACTGGTTGACTAGCGTGAAGATATTTCTTCTCGGAATCCATCGTCTCGAGTTCGGTAACCTAAGCAGGTAGGCTATCCGTGTGGCTGTAGATGCAGGCGTGGAGCTACCGTAAATACAAGCGTGGCAGCGACCGCGCAAAGCGTCTGTGAGAGTGCTTCTGGCGATGAACTTCAAGAGTCAGATTTCTTGGTTTCTCGCGTGAGCAGGAAAGCCGACTCCTTTGAATGTTGATATCTCAGTCATATGTCGTCCCATTCATTACATATAGTATCGTTTGAAGCCCATGCCCTTTCATGAAAAAGATAGCTCAATTTTGAAAATTTCGCGACAAGCGACTGGTTTTTGCCGTGGAGGTCTAAATATGGACTGAAGTTGGTAATGGGTTAATAATGAGAATATAAGCAATGTTTTATTAGGATTTTTGGTTTCCTGACACTTCTGGATAATTAAACATGCCCCAGGTCAAAGTGACCCAGGAACATCATTGGTGTTCCGGAGAACTAACCACCACAACAAGGGTTAAATATAATATCATGCCACAGGAATATATTGCTCGGCCTAAATAAATCTGATTTTTTATTTATGTCATGGGTGTGACGTATTTTGCAAGAATAACTTTAATATCTCAGCAGTCAATGAAGGCGGTGCAAAAGAGGTTAATGGCTGGCAACGGTATAAGGAGCTCACCGGATGGGAAAGTTGGTTAGATTCCTCTTTTTGTCATTTTACATGTTTACCAAAAAATCCAATCAGTTCTCAGGTGGGAGGTGGGAAGTAGCGACATATCAATACTTATTTCTCATAAATCTTTGGCCTTGTTCAGGATTGTTTTTTAAAAGTTGTGGGTTTAAGTGAGAATGCGACCGATATATGGGTTTTCTAAGCGATGCGATATTTAAGTCAGGGTCTTGATTGGCCGATATATATATAATATATATATATATATTGGCCAATAATTAGACATTTTACCTCTGTTTGTGTAGTAAAATATCACACTAATAATAACAAAGGATACACGAAATTTCTCAACTTAATATTTATGTAACACTAAACATAAATATAAACATAAATAACAAATAAAACTGTAAATGTCTAAACAATAAATAAATATAACATTTGAACTTGACTATTAATTTGTAAACAAAACAAAGTTTTCAAGTTACAAACTATTCCTGAGAGAAAATAAAATTGTAAACAATAATACAAAAAGGAGAGTGTAAATAATCTTTAGTTTTAATCTCTTAATCCAGTCCCCGAGTCTTCTTCACCCCACCCAGCCTGAATATCGGCGTACTGAACTCGGATATCGGCCGATGCCGATATCGTAAAAAATGATAAATATCTGCCCGATATATCGGTCGACCTCTAGTTCCAAGAATTTGTGGGCATTTTACAGCCTGTACCTTTTTACTTTTACTTGGATAAACAAGTTGAATCAGTACTCCTACTTTTAAAAGAGCATTTTTAAACAAGTATCTGTACTTCTGCTTGAGTGTACTAACCTCTGGATCTCAGTATAGCAACAATGAACTGTCTGTGGCAAAAACAAACAAAATAGATCTTTAGCTGGTAGACAAATCTTTACAAAGTGTGCAAAGATTATTTCTGTCACATGATACGATCATCAGTGGAACAATTTCAACCGTTGGATTGACAGTGCCATGAAAAAAAATCTGAATATGCATGTTTCAGATGTGAAAAACAAGCACATCATCCAGCCAGCATCCATCATACATCCCATCGCTTGTTCAGATACTTTCAGGTTGTATCCAGATGCACCATTAGACAGAATACTCTCTATGTAAGAGACAAATGACAAACAACGGGTCTGTGTCTGACAACTGGTTAAGTTAGTGGTTTTTCATGACTACATCGTCATTTTCTCTCCAAAGGCGTAAACCAAACTTTTGCACAACTTACTAAAAAGGATGCTACAACCCTGGTGAGAAACGTCAATTCGAATTCATGCTGATCACATCAGGATGACATCAAAGACAGAGTCTTTACAAGTGGAATGCTGCCAGGTCGTGTTCACTCTGCTTGTGTGTCTAAACCAACATACACTGAACGGCCAATTGTATCGTTAACGTTTTCTATCAGGAAAATTGTGTTAAATGAATCTGATTTCAGGTAGTTTGTTGTCTGATTATGTAATCCAGATTGCATGTAGCTAATCCCTTCAACCCAGTTAGTGCAATGTTCTCATGCCCAAAACACACACACACACACACACACACACTGGCCTGACATACATAGATGTTTGTTATGTAAGACACTTTCCTGAGTGATTGATTTGTCAGCACTGCACTACAGTTATGTTGGCTTCTTCAGCTGCAGTGCCAGGGGCTTCCCCAGCCATAACACACACACACACACACACACACACACACTCTCTCCAACACTTTCCCCAACAGTAAAACATGATGGGCTGTTATGATGCAATCCCAGGGCTAGTCTCTGTACCTACAAATATAGCAGCAAAACAACAGCAGTCAGACTTGACCCGACCAGACTTTTGTACAAATCATGCATGTAAACTTGCTGTTAAATCACCTTTTTGGTGTTAACAGGTGTCACTTGCCTACTGATGCAAAGCGTAAAATATACCATGGATCAGACGAAAAAAACAAAACAAAACATGAACTACAGACACGACACAGACTACCACAGATACCCAAACGTCTTCCCATCCAGGTTACGGTTGAAACAAGTCCATCCTCCTAACATGCCAAAATGTTTGTGTAAAAATTTGATTTCACTGGATGCCATGTAGGACTCAAAAATTATGTAAAGAAGAGCAAAGAATGAAACTTTAAAAAACGTATGTTTAAAGTTTGTCAGCAAATATCTGCATGACAATGAATGCACTGCTAATGAACAAGAAAAGTTGAAAAGGCAACACTAAAGGCTTCTGAATGGTTTAGGAAACTGTATAACCTGTATAACCAGTTAATCCATTGCATCTACTAGAGAACTGGGGTTATTTCACAATACCCGATTACTGCTGCAGACCAGTTTCCTGAAATGACAACTATGAGGTCTGCTGCCTCCAAAAATCTAGACCATCTGAACAAGCGAGGCAACGTGTGTTAAAGGCACAGTCCATCCAAATATGCAATAGTGGCTGACAATGAATTCATTAAATGTTGACTTTGAACTACCACCAAGCTGATTATCAATCTACCAAGTTCTTGTGGAAAAGATAAAGATGGACTACTGCCTTCCCTCAGTACGTGGTATATACAAAAGCATAAATATATTGCAACTTAAACCTGCAGTTCACTTCCCTGGCTGATGGGGCAGAGTTTTATTTATGGCACCTTTAGTCTCATGTAAAGAACAAAAGCGAAGCTTTTTAGAGCCACATTCCTCTGCATTCCCCCTCAGCGCTCGGGGCGATGTGACCATCCACTCACCCCACCCCGTTCATTCTTAAGACCCATCATGCACTACGGCCTGTGGACACGCAGGCTTTTTCTGTTAGCCAAGTCAAATTTCCCATAATCAAGAGCCGTCTGGTAATCCGTTAGGGTTTTGGTTGAACCTCCCAGATTAAACAGGCATTGTTCCTAACTGTCATTATTTCTGTCCTACATCTGACAAGCGTTCACACATACTTCAGTGACATATTTGCATCCTGTGCCTCACGTTTCAAGAATCCAGGTGTGGAAACTTTACCCCACTGGCAGGCAATCAAGGCAAAGCCTAAGCTGGCATCCTGCCAAGTATGTGAAACTTTTGTCTCAGGGCATGACATCAAAAAAGAGAGAGAGAGAGAGAAAAAATCTTTAAAAAAACAACTTTTTTGAGGGGGGAAAGCAGCCATCTGAAAAGGTGAAGATACAAAAGGCTAAAAAAAAAGGAGAAAGTTTCAGAAAAGTTTCACTGAAACACCACCCGAACAGGATGAAACTGCTTGAATATCTCACTGTGGCTCATTACATCCATTTTATGAGGTTCAATTTAATTATTTTAGATCTTTTTTTTTTTAGCCCTGATCACCCTCGCCTGACAGACTCACTTCTGAGGGGCACCTGGGTGTTTTTTTTTTTAAAAAGGGGGTAACTATTGTGCGTTTATTTTTTTTTCCTGAAACATACACACTGTGATCCAGATCCATGCAATACGTAAATGCATTAAGACTTCTTCATGTCGTTGCATGGCGCTCATTTGGGGTGATCCTCTTACCTTTCAGCTGGGGCAGGGCTGACAGCTCGGTCAAACTGCTCTGGGTGCGAAACTGGGACGAGCCTTGCGATTTCTTCACTTTCTGGGCCTTTCGCATCGATTTCCGTGTGAAGCCGTCGACTTTCTCCGTAGCCGAGATCGCCGACATTTTGCCACAATGCTACGAGATTACAGCACTTTTCAACCCAGCGACAGTGTGCACACTTCACAAGCTCACACGCATAACCCGGCACCAAATAAGAGGTTTATGAGCCGTTGTGGTCCTGCTTTTGGGGGGTTACCGTCCTTGTTCCCGACACACGCCGAACCGCAGTAGAAAAACTACCAAGACTTGTCTGACAGACAAGGCATCCGATAAGCAACAATGGCGTCTAAAATGCCCAGCTCGTCTTCATCGCGGGGGTTCCAGCTTTAAGTTTAGACATGACCAGACTAATTCCACAGGTCGCCGACGACTTTCTGCGGGGGGAAAAAAAAGTTGACAAGGTTTTTTCGAAGTTGTCCCATTAAAACGTGTCCGGAATCCCGCCGTTCTGTCCGCCTCTGCCTCCGCCAACAATCTTCACATTGACAGGCGTGAGAATTGCGATTTTTTTAATTTATTTATTTATTTTTTTTTAATTCCCCTTCACGGAGCGTCGGGTCGCTTTAGCAGAGTCGTCGATTCACCGGCGGAAATTCACGGCGAAAACTCGAGTGGAGCTTGACGACCCAAACCACATGACAGGCGACAGAAATGGAGCCAAAACTGCACGGAGCTTCGCTGGGGTGGTGTGCACGACAGCGCAGAGGAGCCATGCAGGGCTGTCGACGGAGAACTGACCTCTAAGATGAATCTACAGCTAGAAAACTGGGCGCTGTGTAATTGACAGCCACAGTCATTACTGAGAGCACCAGTGCGGCTTGAGCGCGAACGACGCCTTCCGGATTTGACAGACAGAAGCTTCGGCCAATCACGAGCGAGGAGCGAGTTCGCTCGACCTATCGGCTTCTTCACATTTCAACCCCGAGAACGCGATTTTTCCATGAACAGGACTTGGGATCACTTTCGTCGCGTCTCCGATTAATTGGATTAGTGAAGTCTCAAGGCTCCCTGTGAAGGAATAAATCATGACTGAGAAAATGCACACGGTGTCGTTTTGCTCTTGTAGAAAAGTCAGGCAGGACTGTCGATTGAAACGGTCTTTTTCATTGTTTCTTGAGCTAATAAAGCAGGCGCCGTGTAACTGACAGGTACAGTCACTACGGAGTACGAAACGAAACGGTTCTTAGAGCCGGCTCTTTGAAGTGAACGATCGGAACCGGTTCCTGCCTGGGAGCCGGAGCCGCTCTGGATTTTTTCTCTCTCTCTTTTTCCGTTCGAGCCGCACGTAATTGGTCAGCTACAATGTAGAAAGAATAAAAAACGTTTTGTGTCATTTTTATTGACCATCGAAGTCCGCAATATGTTTTATTTTGAAAAATTATCCCCACTCATAGGTGGGGGGAAGGCTACTCACTTGGTGTACAGGTTAAACAGCCGCTACAGAGACAACACTTTTGACTGCATATAGTTAAACGTTTATAAATATTACACACACAATCAAGGATTTCATCTTTTTTTTTGGTCAAAGATGGTATTTGTTTTTTACCTTTAAAATGTATTTGTTGTAGCAATCTGTTCCATATTGAGTATAAAAGTCATAAAAGATATGATGTATGTTTTGTACATTGATCATTAATTTGACACATAACGTTACATTATATTAGGTAATAAAGTAATTCAATTTTAGAAATCTGAGGAGCCACTTGAGAGTCAAAAGAGCCGGCTCTTTTTAGTGAGCCGAGTCATAATAACCGACTCTGCTTAATAACCGAGAACTGCTTGATGTGAACTAGTGGAGATGTAGCGCTAACCACGCCTTCTGGGTTGACAGACAGGTGCTTTGGCCAATCAAAAGCGAAGGAGCGACCTATCGGATTCTTCATATATATTTGTGCGCTAATGCCACATTATACATACACTGTATCACTACTGCTTTGTTCTTTGCAATATCATGGAAGTTAAATTTTGCTTTTTTCACCTCTCAGTGACCCAAGATTCTTTCCCACAGAACGTTCAGAGGGTAAAATGCATCAGCACACATAAGCCAGTCACGTTTCCTCAGGGAATGACAGA
The DNA here is from genome assembly GCA_032718565.1 of Distichodus sexfasciatus. Taxonomy (NCBI): domain Eukaryota; kingdom Metazoa; phylum Chordata; class Actinopteri; order Characiformes; family Distichodontidae; genus Distichodus; species Distichodus sexfasciatus. Next base: position 585,745 of record JAVGVS010000068.1, on the reverse strand, counting down.
CGTCAACGAGCAGAATCAGGTCATGACAACACCAGTTTAACTCGTCTTTCCGTCTGGGGAAATGACCAATCCCGCCATTATATGCTCCAATTAAAAGAAGGCAAACAGCAAGTGTTTTATAAGCAGAAATGCATACAAATGTGACTCTACACTCAAAGTCTTTTTATGAACGAAATTGAGCATCGCGTTAAAACCCTGTTAAAAGACCCCATGTACTTATTTTCATTCATCAATGCCTTTTGGTAGAACTTTAATAATATTCAACATGAAAACCCAAGAACTTATAAACACAAGCACATAAACATCTGGAATATTACAAGTAAATATTGCTCTCATCTTACTCCTCTTGTATTTTCTGAACTTGTCATACAAACATAATCCAAGATATACACTATTTCTGTTATAGCACACAAATGTTTTTTTCCTTCAAAGCCTTCAGCCTTTTTTTGTACGAACAGCTGTTTTTGCAGCACAGCTGAAGGAATCTTAGTGCTTATCGCAGTGGACACATTTACATTGCACTTCAGCTACTATCTGTTGTCACCCACAGTACTTGAGGTGGAGTTCATGGATAATTTTAGATGCTCTAGCCAAAATATATTAATATTTGGTGTAACGAAGAACAATATATGAAGTGTTTAATCTACATGGGCAAATAGTTTTGGCTTCCAAGGTCAATAGGTGAGCGTGTCTCATATTTTTGTCGCCCCCTGGTGGCAGTTTACAAACGTGTATAAAAGTGGAAGTCATTAGGTCAAAAAATGTCACAAGAAGAAGCAAGAAAAATCTCCACAAAATTGCAAATCAGTCAATCACTCATGCTCCAAACAACCCACTTTCAATTATCCGGGACAAAATTTTGTTTCATGAAAAAAAAAAAAAATGTGTATCTTAGATGAAATGCTTGTGTTTGTTAGACAGTAACGGAAGCATGTAACCATTCATTTAGCATAATGGCTTTTTATACCTTCCAGAAATGGTTTTACGTAAGGGAGTGTAACTGTAAATGTAGTCCAAAGCAATGTGATTGTGACTGCAGATAACACAACAGGTTTAAGTGTTAGTGTTCATGTCATTCCTCATTGAAGAAATACAGGACTGTTCATAAGGCATTTCTGTTAGTCCACATGAAACATGGCAATTGTTTAGTCAGACAACACGGTCTGCATTTAATTTATCATCAGATATGACCAACACGGGCAGAAGCGGACAAAACCATCCATAACACAAATATTCTAAAGTACACTTAAAGCTAACCCACATGCTAAGCACATATGCTGATGTTTTCCACACCTTATGCCTTTGAATATTAGTGTGAGTATACAGTTAGGCAGCTTTGGAAATATTTTTATAAATCTGAAAAGTTAAATGTACAGTTTTATAGCTCTCAGATAGACTCTGTACATTTACATTAAAAAAATGTAAAAAAACAAAACAAAAAAAAACAGCATAAATACATGCCACAGCGCATGTCTCCTTTAAAACATTTTTTTTAAAAGCTCAGCCTCTGCTCTTTCTCCAGGTCTGTGGCACTGAGGACCTTCTCATGGCAAACTCAGAGTCCTTGTATCCTTATTCTGTTCTTGACAGAAGACTGTGAACACTTAGATCATTTTTGGTGCGGTTTCTGAAAATACGAGGAAATCTTTTTCATGGACCCCAGAGAGGAAGTCATCTGCGCTTGTGGGGTCGAGATCCTCTTCATGGAGTGTGGAGAATTCACTGTCTAGAAAAACAAAGGAGATAAGCATGACATTTCTATCTTTATTTTTAACCATGTGCAGTATATACACCTAAAAATAAATGAAAAAAATAATTTTTTAGTTAAGTGAAGCTTCTTTGAAATTGTCAGAAATGTGCAAATTAAAATCCCACAGCATGCAGCTGTTTGTGACTGCTATACACCAGCAGTCACCTTGTTCTCAATTTAGCAGCTCAGTTTACCAGTCAACTATAAGTCAGCTTAAGTCAACTACTGTATATTCAGCAGAAAAATCTTAACACAAGTCTTTATCATTTCTCCTTTTTAACTTTTTCAGTCTTTCATCTCCCCCTACATTTTGTAGCAGTCATACAATTTCTACAGGAATTGCCTGTCAAATCCCTTCAGACCTCTATGACGATAAAAGCGGAAAAAAAAAAACTGCCACAAGAAAGGACAAACAACTTACAGGAAACGACTGCGTCCTGGATTCGGCCCTCTTGCCGCCGTTAGGGCTTTTAGACAATGCCGCCCCTGCGTGGGCTTCTTTAAGTCTCCGTCCCATTGCAGACAGCCAGTCGGCTTTGGAGGGCGAGCTGTTCTCCTTATCCGCTTGCGTGTTCAAGCCGAGTCTCTCCACCTTTTGGCACGAACCCAGAGGCCGCTGCTCCTCTCTCTCCTCTTCTGCGACAGACTGACAGAAGGCATCTGTTGAGCTCCGGCTCCTCTTGGCATCGGGGCACAGCTCCGCTACGCCATCGTCGTCTCCCTGGTCCGCGTGGCAGGAGTCGCCCGACTCGCCCGTTTCCAGCCGCCGCTTGGCTCTTCTCTCAGGACTCTGTGGGCACGGACTCAGCACCTTGCGGAGACGAGGTGTACCAGGCTCGCTGCCCGACCCCGGCGTGCGAGAGATCCAGTCTCGGATAGAGGTGGGAGTCTTGGGGTTGGGGGGGCTGGGTTTGGGCAAAAGGGCAGAGGTGCTGGACGGCATGGGGAGATCAGCGCCACTCGGGGCACACGCTCCTGGCTGGGGGGAGCCCAGAGAGTCCATGCTGGAGCCCCGAGCTGGTGTCAGTTCCACGTGAGGGAAAGGGACTGGGAGAAAGATTAAAATTGAATAGTGAGATCACCTCTCGTGTCCTGAATGATCTGAATTAGTTTTGGAGGTTTACAGTAAGGCTGGGAAAATGAAGCCAAATCAACCTTCAGAACCTCTAGTCGATGTAATCTCGCCCACGACAATCTGTTGGTATTAACTGATAATACTTTTATTCATTTACTTCAATCTGTCTTCATCCACAGTCCCCTTAAAAACTGTGTGTCCTGTGACTTTGCCTCGCCCAGTCTGCGACTACATCTATTTCCTTCAGTTATTTTCAATCCCAAAAAGATACACATTAGAAAAAAGTTCCCCGCTTTAATAGCCAAACGTAACATTATTTATTTATTAACACTTATTAACAAATCACTGAACTATGAGGGCCAAAATAAACCAAAAAATCTCAAAAGATGGTCTTATCACCCACCTACAATATTTAACATGCACCTAGAAACACAGAGAAAAACATACCCGTGATTTTGGAAGGCGTCTGAATTTTGCGGCGTGCCCAGCCCACTAGGTTGGCCTCCCCAGCGGACGACTTTCCCCCATCTACACCACGGTTGAGCCGCCAGATCCGGACGGTGTTGTCATCTGAGCAGGTAGCGATCTGCTGACACATTTAGTGATGTTATACAGAGAATCTGATTCTTACCAGGAGAGTAACAGGAATTGAGCCAGCATGGTCGACACCCTAATTAAGTATGTGTTCGGCTCGGCTGGTGTCAAGTATGTGTATCAGAGGTCGACTGAAATCGTTTTTTTCTAGCCACAGTGGCGCACCTTGTGATTACTATTGCTGATGGTCAAAAAGAAACATCAAAATGCCTAATATCGGCCCCCGAGAATCGACCCGGTTGATGATCGTCCGACCCTTAGTGTGTAGGAAGCAGTATATTCAGGTGATATGCTTGTATCACAAGGGTTGTTTAGCATGACTCCCCATGCTAATTCCTCATAAATCACTCTAATTACCGCCAGCACTTGACGCCAACATAACGCTGCAATTACTTCATAGATGTCTTGAGTAGCGCTTACAGGGTTCATACGCTTTGTCGAATTTGAATTAAACATGAGCTTGTGTTTTCGGTTTTTTCCCCATTTTTTATTTCAGCATCAAAAGACTTGCTGTGTTTTTTTTTATTTTGGTTTCAGAAACTAATATCGATCTGCGCTGGTTTGAACTGCAATCATTTCAAAAGAAGGAGCCTTTTTTCCCAACCAGAACTTGGCGTCAGGATTGCGTTGTTTCTGTCCTGTCAGTTTTGTCTCGTCTTAGTCTATACATAGTCCCGTCTTGGTTCTTGTTTCTGTATATTTCTGTATACACCAAAACCTTTGGACTACATCGGAGTCGTTACTGTTAAACAGAGCTGGGCGATATGAAGAAAAACATTATCACGATATTTTTTGTCAAATCATTCTAATTACCGCCAGCACTTGACGCCAACATAACGCTGCAATGACTTCATAGATGTCTTGAGTAGCGGTTACGGGGTTCATACGCTTTGTCGAATTTGAATTAAAACATGAGCTTGTGTTTTCTGTTTTTTCCCCATTTTTTATTTCAGCATCAAAAGACTTGCTGTGTTTTTTTTAATTTTGGTTTCAGAAAATAATATCGATCTGCGTTGGTTTGAACTGCAATCATTTCAAAAGAAGGAGCCCTTTTTTTCCCAACCAGAACTTGGCGTCAGGATTGTGTTGTTTCTGTCTTGTCAGTTTTGTGTCGTCTTAGTCTATACATAGTCCCGTCTTGGTTCTTGTTTGTCCGTCAATCTGTTTAGTTCTCTGTTATTTGCCCCCCCCTTATTTATTTTTATTTTGGGTTTTGTATCATTTTGTTTTGTTTGTCTTTTTGTTTGTTTTGTTTGGTTTTTGTTCCTTTTTTTCCTCTTTGCTCTTCCCTTTTTTCCCTCTCGCTCTCTTTTCATGTCGCCCTCTCTAAGAGGGTCTGCTAAATGCTGTTAATGTAAAGGTATTAGTATGCTCTAATCCCTCTAATCCAGAGGTCCTTCCATTTCCAATGACAATAGGGTGTTGGTGGCCTAGGACAGCGTTTCCCAATCCCGGTCCTCGCGCCCCACCGCTCTGCACAGATTCGACTTTCCCGACCAGCAGCACAGCTGATGCTACTAATCAGCTAATTAGCAACGTAGGACCAGCACGCGACAGTGCAGGAAATATGGAAAATGTGCAGAGCGGTGGGGCGCGAGGACCGGGATTGGGAAACGCTGGCCTAGGACACTCGCCTTTGGATCCAGAGGTTGTGGGTTCGAATCTGACCTCTGGCGTTACCAACACTGGGTCCCTGAGCAAGACCCTTATGCCCAAGTTGCTCTCAGGAGAACTGTCCCTGAAATTAGGAAAGTCACTCTGGATAAGAGCGTCTGCTGAATGCTGTAAATGTAAATTACAAGGCCAGTCTCCCTGAAGCAAGTTGGGGTTGAAGGCCTTGCGCAGGGGCCCGATGGTGGTGCAGGTAGGACGCAGCTGGATTTTAAGCTACAAGTATCATCACCATTACCTCCAAACCCAATCGGAACGGCCATCGTGACCGTGGAATTGACATGTACGTAATCTAGATAGCCACGTTGCTCACCTTTGTGAAATCGGTTGGGCACCACGTGACTGAGGTCACCTCCTGACTGTGGCCCTGGAGCATCACGGGAGCTTGGGATGGATCAGAGATCTACAAAGAACGTGTGACGAGGGTCAGGCTGCTGCATGTTAAGAACGTTAAAGGGAGCGAATTTCACTGCTCTAGACCAGAATTAGTTACCTTCCAGATGTAGGCATGAGAGTCGCTCGAGCCGCTGGCCAGGAACTGGTCGTCTGGACTGATGCTGGACTTGACGTAAAACGACGAGTTGCGATGGCCGCTGAACACGGCCACTAGAAGAACAGATCAAACCCATACAAATCATATGCTGTACTACTAATAATGGTTGACGCCCTCTGGAGAACAAAACTCATCAGGGGGTCAACTCAACCAACAAATCAACCCTTTTTTGGTGCATCTACAAGCAGAGATTCCATACGAGTCAAGTTAGATCAACGCAGCTTTCCATACCTGGTGTTGTTTTCAACCCGCATACATCGAACATGTACACATTGTCATCGGTGCAGTTACAGAACAGTCTGGAGCCTGTGGAGTCCAGCGCCAGGCCTGAATACCCTGCCACAGAAAGACCAAACACATCACAATATGAAATTGGGGACAGAATCGTAACCAAAATGGAACGAAACTTCAACATCTTTTAACCTCATCAGCCAGGAAGCAACATGACAGCCTTTCTGGTCACGTCAACAGAATGGAACGAAGCCGTTTTTACGACAAACCACCAAAATTTCCCCAGATGTAAATGTTTCCTACTGGTCCTAAGAAAACTGTTAAAGTTACATATTTTCCTGTCGGGTTGTCTATTTTGTTTTATTCTCATATTAGCGACCATGGCTACTTCATGGCCAAGGCAGATATGATAGAACACATTTAAAAACAGGAATTATACGACTAAAATAAACCACCAAATAATCTAAAGAGGGTTTTTTTAAATCAATACTAGCTAAAAAGTCTAAAACTTTTAACAGTGGGTCCGTAATAAAAACATCAGCTGCATTACTTTGTCTGTAAAAACGCCATCTTGTGGTTTTTTTCTTGTCAGAACACGGACACTAATATCTTGCATTTACTGAGACCAAGGGTGAACGAAATAATCTGAAATCAAAACTGCAATGACGGGGGGAAAACAAGTGAGGTGTCTCACTCTCGCCAGCGATCAGAACGCATCTCTATCGTAAGTCGGGGGCGACCTGTATATATTTTGAAGAGAATGGTAAGATTTTTTCCAAAAAGTATGAAAAAACATGTCTTTACTGAATGGTGGCGCTATTGACGCTGTTTCTAGAATGGGTCTATGTCGCCTTTTTAGGTTTTTCCAGGGGATTTATTGGAGTCATTTTTCCACTCAAGCTGCGTGTTCCGGAACCAACGAACAACATAAGGCGAGGTATTTCTGTATACACCAAAACCTTTGGACTAAATCGGAGTCATTGCTGTTAAACAGAGCTGGGCGATATGAACAAAAACATTATCACGATATTTTTGTCATATTGATCGATTTCGATAATTATCACGATATATTGTCATATTGTGTTTTTTTTTAATGTTTTGTTTTTTTGGATTCTTATACTACGACGTATAAATCTACGTGCCACCTTAAAAAAAAAATATCTAAAACTGCAAGAATAAACTCGAAACTACGAGAATAAAGTCGAAATGTTACGAGAATAAAGTCGAAATATTACGAGAATAAAGTCGAAATATTACGAGAATAAAGTCGAAATGTTACGAGAATAAAGTCGAAATATTACGAGAATAAAGTCGAAATGTTACGAGAATAAAGTCGAAATGTTACGAGAATAAAGTCGAAATGTTACGAGAATAAAGTCGAAATATTATGAGAATAAAGTCGAAATGTTACGAGAATAAAGTGGAATTTTGACGTGAACGTTTAAGATATGTTCTGTACAAGCACGTCGTCTGCGTCAGTGAGTTAGCTCTACGGAAGACCTTGCCAACATCAACCGTCAAAGGTAAGGTTTATTAAAAAGTTAAATGGAGTTTGATATAATTTGATTCGACTTTATTCTCGTAACATTTCGACTTTATTCTCGTAACATTTCGACTTTAGTTTAATCTCGTAATCTTAGATTTTTTTTTTTTTTGAAGGTGGCACTTAGATTTTTTTTTTTTTTTTTTTTAAAGTGGCACTAAAACGCCGTCGTATTATACAGACTGAATGAACAAGTTAAAATAATCAAACAATATTAAGAGAAAACACTTCCAGAGCGTTTTCTCGGTGCTTGTTGTTGCTAAGTTACGAAAAAGCGTCATCAGGTCCTTTCACGTTCGTATTTTATTCGTTTTTTCCCCAGGCGGCATTTGTTGTCAAAGCGTCCGCCGTAACTATAAAGCGCTGTATTTTCATCCCCAATCTTTTCTAAGGTAACGCTACGTGACGGGTGCGCTTGCGCGCATACTTTTTGTTAATCTTGAGGACTCCAACAAGTGGCAGTGTACACCATAAAAGCGTCCAGTCTGCCGTTAAGTGACAGAAGAGGAGGAAGAAGTAGAAAGCGGCAGTGAGAGAAAACATTTAGCTGTGAAATGAGGAAACTTATTTGCATTCAGATGTTACAAAGGTGCAAAAAAACGGCGAAACCGTTCAGCCGTGTTGATGGCAAACATAAATTTACGAGACTTGCAGTACCAGCAAAAATTGGGGCGGCTGTATGTTAAAGTTTTGCCACGTGACGTCAGCATTGTCGTTTACTATCGACACAGCTGAACGGTTTGGCCGGTTTTTCGCACCTTTGTAACATCCGAATGCAAATAAGTTTCACATTTTGGCTAATTTTTTTTAGTATGTTCACAAAGAACGCAGGACACGGATCGCGCCTGTACGTACGTACATACAGTACGTACGTACATACAGTACGTACGTAGTTAACAGCAAGTATATTCCAAGCTTTAACGTTAATTGTATCTCGGCACGCGACCGCTAATGTTTACCACGCGGCTTTTTCGTGTGTTATGGGCAAATTTGCATCATTGGGTGCGATTGGCTGTTGTGCTGGCGTTATGCCAAGCTACGTGACTGGCCAAAGATACCGTCCATCTCAACGCGCTGACGCATAGTGGACAAACAAGTATGATCGAATTTTATAGCTTAGTTTATCATCGTTATCGTCATCACATTTTTCTCGATAAAATATCGAGATCGTTTTATCGCCCAGCTACGGAAGAGGATTAGGGCCACTAAAACAACAAAAAAAGGGTCATAGCTTATTCTGAGAATAAAGTCAGAATTCTGACTTTAATCTCACAATTCTGACTTTAATCTTACCATTCTGACTTTTTTCGCACAATTCTGACTTTAATCTCACAATTCTGACTTTAATCTTACAATTCTGACTTTAATTTCACAATTCTGACTTTTTTTCAAACAATTCTGACTTTATTCTCACAATTCTGACTTTATTCTCACAATTCTGACTTTATTCTCACAATTCTGACTTTATTCTCACAATTCTGACTTTTCACACAATTCTGACTTTAATCTCACAATTCTGACTTTCCTCGCACAATTCTGACTTTTTTCACACAATTCTGACTTTTTTCACATAATTCTGACTTTAATCTTACAATTCTGACTTTCCTCGCACAATTCTGACTTTTTTCACACAATTCTGACTTTTTTTCCAAACAATTCTGACTTTAATCTCACAATTCTGACTTTTTTCCACACAATTCTGACTTTATTCTCACAATTCTGACTTTTTTTCAAACAATTCTGACTTTTTTTCAAACAATTCTGACTTTAATCACACAATTCTGACTTTTTTCCTCACAATTCTGACTTTAATCTCACAATTCTGACTTTTTTTTATCACAATTCTGACTTTTTTCATTTGAGATTAATTGTGAGATTAAAGTCAGAATTGTGAGATTAAAGTCAGAATTGTGACTTTATTCTCAGAATAAGCTATGACCCTTTTTTTTGTTTTTAGTGGCCCTAATCCTCTTCCGTAGCCAGCACTACTGTCAAACTTGTATGTTCTCTTGTATGCTCTATGCAAACTTGTATTCATTCATCCCACATACTGTACAAGCACATGCGCAGCAGCTCTGGGTGTGATGTGTGTTTCCGTACCTAGTTTGCGCGTGGAGCTGCCAGGGTATTTGTAGGTCTGTAGAGGGCTTGGGTTGTGATGATACGCAGTGTAACTCTTACGCAGGTCCCACATTTTAACATTCCTGTAGAGACATCAGACCCATGTTTGAGGAAAAATACAGACCCACAGTCTGAAAATCTGAAGCATGTTCAGGGAAAATCCTTTTCACATACCCATCTACGGCTCCAGAGGAAAGAAGTGTGTCCTTGTCACGGAAAAGCACTACCGTCACGCCTCTTTGAGAGTCCTACGTGATGTAGAAGAGGGAAAAAAAAACATTAGATCCTAAATATGTGAAAATGAAATAACAGCATTGCTGAACAGGGATGCACGACGATGTCAGAATTGACCAATAATTTCTTTTTTCAGGTAATCGGCATCGGAGCGATGCTTAGCTTCGCCCAAAATTTCAGGCCGATATTTGATGACGCATTTGTTGAACACCGGAACCCTAGCGATTCTGTCAGGCACGTCTAACGTCCGAGATCGGATTTTATATGGCCCGGGCCTTCCGTCTTAAAATGTTCCGACGTTATTTTTGAGCGCGGCAACTCAGCGCAAGCAAAATATCTTGTCTTATCAGCATCGGCAGATATAAGCACGACAAACGTCGGATATTGCAATGGTCTTATAAATCCCATATCGTGCCTCCCTACTTACAAACTTTTCACAAAGAATAAACGTACTCCCTAAAATGAGCGTGCTTATTCGCTGCCGACTGCCTCACTCTATAGGAGCTCCACATTGAATATCACAAAATGATATTCAACTGACATAGGATTATCATATCCTAATATGATTTGGATTCAATTCAGGAGACAGTGATCGATATGAAACGGTATCGTATTATGACATCATACATTCACATCAAATCACAAAAAGCAGCTTAAATATCATTTGACATTTTTATTCAAGAGCTCAACCAGCCATTTAAATAAAAAGCTTGATTTTGATCTTTTCATTTTGGATTGACGCTACAGGCTTGCTGATCATCGGATCGATGTGTTGACGTACTGTAGATCGACGCATCGTTCCAGCCCAACTCACCACAGATGGTGCCATTCCTCTGGACGGTCCACGTCTCTTCTTGGTTTGCGGCGTGTGTCTTTCGGTCTTCATATGAGCACCACTTATCTGCTTCACCTGTCTGTAGAAACCATCTAGAGAAAAGGAAATAAAGGAAATGAAAATAATGTTAGCTACTCAGGAGGCAATCTACAGTCTGATTTAAAGTGCCCCTATTATGCCATTTTAAAGGTTGCTAATATTGTTTTATGAGTCTCTTAAAACAGGTTTACATGTGTGCAAGGTCAAAAAACACTTTAGTTTTCTCCAAAAATAGATTTAATTTTACCCCATTTCTAAACGATTCGTAAACGACTCGTGTGAAGCAGTTGGAAGAATCAGTCTGTCTAAACCCCTCCTCTCCGTGAGCCCTCACTGCTGTGATTGGTCAGATGGCGCAGTCCTTTATGATGGTCTACCGCTACAGCGTGTGTCGGAAAACGAAACGCCCACTGCCATAACTGAACGATAGCTCTGGAGACCTGTCAATACATAGAAAAGACGGCCTCGATTTTACCCTATCAATTCGAGCCGGAGTCTGACGATGAAACGGTTGAAGTGGCACATCGACAAGAAACTGTTTCGCAAGCACGACTGGAGCAGGACGTTTCTCAATGGTTAAGTGTTTGTGGGCGGGCAAGTTGTTCGCGACGTAGAACGTGGGCAGACATTATGCAAATATGTTACTTTGTGACGTGTGGCCGTAACAGAAAAAGATTCGAATTGCTGACGACTCGTTTAGGCGAACGTGAGCCGACTCTTTTTTTTGGTAGACAAAAACTTCATTTCTCGTGCACTGTCGGCGTCACAACTTTGCAGATAGTTTATGTTCACATACAGCTACATGACACTGCATGAAAGATCATATTTGAAAAAGCATAATAGGGGCACTTTAATGCTGGTCGGATTCCATTTGGCGTTTGTGGCCTGGTTTCCTGTTAGGTCAGAGGCAGTACTCGTGTGAAGATCGACGCTTTTTGTCCTCAGTTTAAAGTCACGTCCTGTCACTTTCCACTTTCAGTTATTTGACATCAAAGTTCCAAACTGTCTCCATCTGTGGCCCTACCTTTCTTGCTACACCTGGTGTCCCACACCATGATATTCCCATCCCTGCCTCCAGTGCAGAAAACAGCTGAAAAAGACGAAAAAGGGGTAGAATTAGAATTTCACAAGACAATCTGGCTTTTATCTGAGGCGTACATTAGGCAGATGAATTGTAGTATAACATCGGCCACCCTAAGTTGAGCTCACTAATCTAAACACACGTCAAATTTGTGCATTGGGGACCAATAAATCTGATACCAGCATTTACTGCTATACTGCAGAACGACATCTGACGTGTAGTATGTGAAGGAAGAATTTAAGGAGGAACTTACGAGTGCATTGTACTTGGACCTTATGACCGTATGACTACACTGGGAGTTGAAATTGAAGTGGTGGCTAACCTGTCTTTAAAACTCAGACTAAGAGGTGTAAAATCACAATTTTCATCACGATACGGTATTCTGTCAACTCAATGGACACCAAATTGACGTCTGCTGCTATCACTATTTCAATCCGATTCGACAAACAATCACGTCCTTTTAACACGATCACATTTGTGACCCTCCACGGCAAAAGCAGTCGCTTGTCGCAACGGAGGTTTCCGAGAAAAACGAGCGTTTATGTTGCATGGGGTAAAATGTTGGATTTTTAGTTTTTAGTGTTTTGAAACAGTGGAAGGTCTATACTGTACTGTTGTGAATCAATTTGGCTGAAAAACTTCCCCTTTCCATCCTAAAAACGTGACTTTCTTGAGGTGAGGAATTCAATTCCAGCAGAATGTTAAAAGTTTCTGTTTTGACCGCTCTACTTCAATATTTACGCTAAATCCACTGGTTGACTAGCGTGAAGATATTTCTCCGGAATCCATCTCCGTCTCCCGAGTTCAGTTAACCTAACGCAGGTAGGCTATCCGTGTGGCTGTGAATGCAGCGTAGGCTACCGTAAATACGAACGTAGCCGCGACCGCACCAAGCGTCTGTGAGTGCTACGGCGATAGTCAACTTCACAGGCAGATTTCTCCGTTTCTCACTCGGCGTGACAGGAGAAACCCGACTCCTTTGAATGTTGATATCTCAGTCATATGTCGTCCGACTTATTCCATATAGGTATCGTTTTGAAGCTTGATTTATGAAAGATATACAAAGACAAAGATAACTCAATTTTGAAAATTTGCGACAAGCGACTGGTTTTGCCGCGGAGGGTCACATTTAACACAATAACGTCCTTTCACATCAAATCACACCTAAAATATAATCCGACATTTTTATTCCTGAACTACGGCCCACAGCAGCCCACGTTATCCCTCTTAAATCTTTCCTTGACAAGGGATCGATTTTGGATCAAGGCTACAGCCTCGTTGATCATTAAACTGATGTAGGTCAATGTATCACTACTCGAACTCAGATCACATTTAAATTTGCAATCACACTTGGGCCGACAACATTTCAAACATGTGGTTTTTCAGCTAATATCTTTGACAGATAACCTGACACTTCCTATTCTAGTATCCAGTAAAGAATTAGATCTCATAGACGACAGTCAGCTGTGCGGTAGGAATGTAATAGAGCGTGCGTTTTTTAAGGTGCGTTACCTGTCTCTTGCTTGGGGAAGGCCACCGTCTTCAGACTGCACTGATGGCCCTTAAAGACTCCCAAGAGCTCACTGGTGACAACGTCCCACAAACGTGCTGTCTGATCCCCCGACGCAGTGACCTTCACGTTTAAACAATGTTAAGCACAAGCACTGCCAGTCTCAAGAAAAGCTTAAAGCAATGGTTATAAAATATTGAGGTAAAGAGTAAGGGATGCAAACTCACCAGACGGTTGGCTCCAGGAACCCAGGCAATATCGAACACAGCATTGTCGTGTGCCAACCATTCTGTGAAATGCAATTTACAGATATTTGGTTTCACAAATATGTTTATTCGAATTACAACACCCTCCCAATCTCTTTCACCAGGCTGTTCTGGAGGTTGGGCGACATGACCTGACAATTAATTGAACGTTTTATCCTGATTATGATCAATGTTTTTTTATTCCTTTGTGAATGAGCGTGCATCTTTCAGTAGAAAAACACACAGATGTAGTCCCAGACCGGACAAAGTCACATGACAACACGTCTAGTAGTATGTTTTTTAGGAGGACCTTTAACTTAGTACCTGAGCACACTTTGAGGAACTTAACAGAAAGTTTGTTTAAAGCATAAACTGATTTTTTAAATCTTAAGATAATTTTAATAACCATCACGGACAAGATTACGTTGATCAGACGTTCTGAATCTCACATTCAATTACGTGCCAAGCCCTCTCCGTTTTCCTACCACGTTAGCTTCTCTGAGCTGAATCAACTTTAAACTTGCAGAACGAAATGTGTTTACTCATGACAAAAAGAGCTTCCAGTTTACCTTTTATGACAGAGCTCTTACTCTCAGCAGTGTTATAGATGCTCACAAATCCTTCTTCATTGGCCACAGCCAAAGTACTGCCCTGTCCGGGGGCTAAAAGCACAGTGACAACACGAAAAAAGATCATAACGTTGTAAGTTAAGGAACTGAAAATACTACCAACTATGACATCGTGTGAAGATCATTTGAGAATTGGCAGGTTTTGGCGAGTTTCTTTATCTATACAAGAAGCAGAGACTGACCTGTGGAGAAGGTGCATCCAAATGGAGGAACAGGGTTGGCAGAGCCTCCGTATGAGATATGTTCGTCATGACGGGTGCACTGGTAGCACTCCAACAGAGACGACAGCGGATACTCTGCAGTCTTATCTGCAGTGAGGGAAGAAAAAGGTTCAACGTAGCATTTACATTTACAAAATTTAGCAGATACTCTTCTCCAGAGCAACTTCCATTTCCATTTCGGGGTTAAGGGTTACACCCAGGAACCCAGTGGTGGTAGTGCTGGAGCTAGGAGTGGACGGTATAAAAGGTATGCAATATAAATTTGGCCAACGATAGAGATTTTGATCATACCGGCATACCGCTGAAATTTCCGCTCCTCGCCCGCGAAAATGACGCAAAGTCGCGTCAAATGCGCGCAAACCACACCGCGAGGCATTCGTTTTTCGGAAAATGGAGAGAGTGTACGGAAGAGCAGCTCGTTAATAAGACCGGTGCAACGTCCATAATCTGGACATGGTTTGGATTTAGGGTCTCGGATACTGAGCAGAAAAACATAATCTGCAAAATATACGCTGTTGAACACGAGAGAAGCCAAAGAATGCACCATTATTTTTCCGGCCTGGGCCCGTATGTTTCGACAAGGGAACCGCTCTGTCTGCCGCTCGACGGATTCGCCCAGAAACGTCCTTTTTATTAAATGGCAGAAATGATTAAAGATTCTTTATTTGCCACATGCTTAGTTCTACAGGCATAATGTGCTGAAATGAACACCTGGCTCCCTCGTGAGACTGTGCAAGACACTGTAAATAAAAGTAAGAAATTTGAGAAAGTAAAGAAATAAAGCTAAGAACTAAGTAAAAACATGAATGTAAAATATTTACACTTATATATTACATTTGAATGAAAGTTAAATGATAAGAACATTGGGCCACTTTCAGCTTGTGCAAATTTTTTACGTTTTTTGGTCTAAAAAAAGTTAAGACATTTAAATAATATATTTTTACACGGCTGTAGAACTGAAGAAAACTCAATAAGCTAATGTTTTACACAAACAAGGGAAGAATTGTTACTTTAAAGTAACAGTTATATTGAAATGTACAGATCTAATTATATACTGCAATACATACCGTCTATCGCCTAGGGCTCAAAATGTACCGCAATATGATTTTTTTTTGCCATATCGCACAGCCCTAGCTGGAGCATCCCAACCACTAGACCACCACCAAAGGAGATCTCAGACTCCATGCATTCAATCCTGATCATCAAGAACAAATCACAAAAACCTCAAAGGAAATAAATACCAGTAGTAGGCCTTCTGCATTAAACTCTCATGTCAACGTATGGTTGGATTTGTGTATTTAAGAGTGAAGTCTAATAATGAGAATAGGGGTGGGCGATACGACGATATGAGATCGTGAAGACGATCTATGTGCTCCAAAGCAGAGAGATCGTAGTAGGGCTGCTCGATTATGGAAAAAACCATAATCACGATTATTTTGGTAAATCTTGAAATCACGATTATTTAACACGATTACTCATTGACTCTGGAAACACACAGCATTTATTGCACATAAAGAACAGCAAATGTAAACTTTCCCTGTTAAAATAACAGAAAGTGTAATATTCAAATATTGTATTAAAAAGTAAACAAAATCAGCAATGTAGTGCAGTTCCACAATCTCTTGAAAACAAAAAATACAAAATGTATAAATAAAATACAAATTAAATAAAAATAATTGTTTTTTTTGATTACATTGTTTTTGTGATTGTTTGGAGCCGAAATCGTAATTGAAATAAAACTTCTATTAATTGCACAGCCTGAGATCGTAGTATCGTCCACATAGACTACATTCTATCTATCTATTGCGGTTCTATGCTCTTCCTAATTTTTTTCCTCAGCCAAATCGCACTATTTGCTAGTCCGCTTAATGCCCGCCTTATAGAAACAGCGCTCAGCCAACCAAAGTGGACTACGCCACTGACGTACAGTTCTCACTCCCCCCACACTGTTAGATTCGGAGTGTAGCGGGACGCAAGGGCTGAAAGTGAAAACGTAACGGATGAGTTGGTCCCTAAAAAAAACCCTCTACATCGGTGACATCTGGTTTGGCTTTTACCCAAATGATAAGGAACAAACAGTCGTTATTTGCAAAGTCTGCAGAGAAATGGTTCGCGCGTCGGATGGCAACACGAACCTTTTCAACCACTTAAAGACTTAAAGAGACGACATGCTAAACAGTATGCCGAGAGTATAGAGCATGGGTTCCCAACCGGACAAGTCGATCGCGGAGTGATAATCGATCGCGAGAAGTGTAATTTTACTGCACATGTGCGCGCTCCTTTTCTTTCAGTGATAATCAACCGATCGCGCCAAGTATACCTTTTCTGCATCTTTTTCCAGTGATAATCGATCGCGAGAAGTGTGGTTTTTTTTCTGCATGCGTGCGCCCATTTTTACACCGCAGTTAATCGTGTAAAGATTAAGCAAGCAAACATGTCAGAAGCCAAAAAAACCAAAAACGTATCATTTTCATTCAGACTGGGAAGAGGATTCTTTTTTTGTTTACTCAAATTCGAAGTCCAAATGATCAAGTCCAAGTACAGATCCACAATGACAGATGAGCACCTTGTATCCTGCCTAAGGCTTGCAACTCCTACTGCCCTGACTATGAGAAACTAGCTGCCTCTTCCCAGTGCCGGACGTCCCACTAAGGCAAAGAAATATATTTATTTCCGCTTTTCCAATTAGGAGAATTACCTTTTATTCTTTCTGGATTACATTTCTGTTTGCTATCTACATGTTAACTATGTAGGCAGGCGATGGGTAATAGCTATGGCTCCTTATTTGGATTGGTAGATCTCGGCACACTGGAAACTTGAAAAGTAGATCATAAGTCAAACAAGGTCGGGCACGTCTGAAGTAGACAAACTGGTTTTCCTGGCTAAAAATCTGTAGTCTGTCTCCTTTTTAGAAGGGGATAAATGCTTAAAAACGATGCTGGAAAAACATGTTCTTAAGTTGATGGGTTTTTTATAATCACATTTTAGACACAGTATTGCAATTTATTTTTGTTTAGAGAGAACCACAATTTATCTCTAAGTTTACATTTATACCCTTTATTGACGCTTTTAAAAACCCATTTATTGTTTTACCTTAGGAGGTATTGTCATGCCATGTTAAAATGACTGTGTTGAATAATTCAGTAATAGTTCAAGAATTGCATTAGTTGCCATTTTTATTGTTTACCATTTTAAATGTTTTGTTCTTGTTGATATTTTGTTCTGAAGTAACATTAAGTATTTATTTACCTTTGAATAAACACGTTGGCAAAATTACACAAACTGATTAAAATCGGTTCATAAATGTTCTTTGGCCTAAATGCTGTTTTGTTCTTGAGGACTATATTTTTACAAAGGAAAATTGTTTGGTTGTACTTAGGGCTGCTCGATTATGAAAAAAAACATAATCACGATTAATTTGGTCAATCTTGAAATCACGATTATTTAACACTTTACTTTGTGTTACTATTTAAGACTTTATGCTGCTCTCCTCCTTCCGCCATCTTTACCCGCTCAGACTGTACACCGCCACCAGAACACACACGTGCGTTCAGTCTTCGGAAGGTGCGTTAGTGCGCGTGCGTGTGTCATTCGGAACACAAGACAAAATATGAGTATACTTGCAGAGCGTAATGTGGCAAAATAATTGTAATTATAATTGTTTTTTGTCGATTACATTATTTTTGTGATTGTTTGGAGCTGAAATTGAAATTAAAATTCGATTAATTGCACAGCCTTACAATTCAGTAATAGTTCAAGAATTGCATTAGTTGCCATTTTTATTGTTTACCATTTTAAATGTTTTGTTCTTGTTGATATTTTGTTCTGAAGTAACATTAAGTATTTATTTACCTTTGAATAAACACGTTGGCAAAATTACACAAACTGATTCAAATCGGTTCATAAATGTTCTTTGGCCTAAATGCTGTTTTGTTCTTGAGGACTATATTTTTTACAAAGGAAAATAGTTTGGTTGTACTGGTTCTAAATACCGTGATAAAATCGAAATCGCGATTTAACTGTAAAACAATCGTGATTATAATATTTTTGCCATATCGCCCACCCCTAAATTAGAATGATACTGTAATGTTATGCACCTTTAACTTTTGTTCAAATTACACACTAACATTAGTTTGCCTGTAGTCCACGTAATGATATTTGATCCTAAATAGACAAAAAGAGCAAGCCAGAGATTAAATGCAAGAAAAGTTTGAAAGGAACACTAGCAACAGACACTGAAGAGATAGTGGCGTAAATCATCATTTTCATCATATAATATTGCTTGATCGGCTCAATATCTGCTAAGACACTTGTAATTCGAGTCGTTTCGATTCAGCAGCCACCGATCGATGACACAATATCAGATGCTGATCAATCAATTACAAAAACAACTAAAATGAGTGACATTTCTATTCCCGGCCTCCAAACATTTAACTGAAATACATAAGTACACATAAATGGTATACATAATGAATGAGTGAACAATCAAAACAGCATGTAATATCTGATCTGATCGAATACTCAACACCCAACCTCCTCCTCTTCCTCCATACTTTTCCTGCTCTTTCCAGCAGGGAGTAAGGTTGTGGGCTCCAAGCAGGGGGGGGGAAAAATGAACAGTTTGGGATGCATTGAACACAATGCACATTGTCTTAAAAAAGTGGGTTTGTATGGTTTATTAAACAACATTAATTTTCGCCATCATGATCAACTCTCATTAGCTAATTGATGCAACTCCAGCTCCCCATTTAACACGCATCAAGCGCGACGAGGAGACAAAGACTCGGTTCACTGAGATCAGACAAAACTCAGGCAAACCAAAACTATCAACGCAGAGAAATATACTTCATTTGTCCAAAATGCACGCAGTTCTGTATACAGGGATAGCTGTAATAATACGTTTCATATGATATATTTTCGTGTTCTGGTTGCTGGCCAACAGGGGCGCGTGGCAACTTGGACATTCAGCAAGTATAAATACACCGGACTTACCGTTCCGCCTCCTTTTGCTCACTCCTCGATCAATAACGCGTTGAAAAAGCATTCTAATCAGACGATCTCCGACCTGCCTAGTTCGAGTTCTTTCTTCTAATAAGTATACGGTAACGCAAACTCCACGCTCTCCCGGATCTTGGCTTCCCGCGAACTGGCCGAAAGAAGAGAAAAGACGAATATCCCGCTGAATTGGCGTCGCGATCACTCATTGGTTGAGGCGTCGAAACCCGCCCAGTCGAGACTCCATGGCGGCGGCCAATAAGAGCCGTACACAAGCGTACTACGTAGGATGTGGCGCTGAGTTGTGTGCTATTTTAAGACACTTTGTAGTGCGGTAGTATGCGTTCGTGATGGGCGTGAAGCTTTGAACGATTCTTCCTGTTTGAGTCGGTTACACGATCCGAAACGTCACATTTACATTTACAGCATTTAGCGGAGGCTCTTATCCAGAGCGACTTCCATTTCCTAAATTCAGGGACACTTCCCCTGAGAGCAACTCAGGGTTAAGGGTCTTGCTCAGGGACTAGGGCTGGGTTCAAAAAAATCGATTCACCGATCAATATCGATTCTCGTTCGAAAAATGCGATATCGATTCAAAAATTCGCGGATCGATCTTTTCCTGCGGCTATGCACTACTTCTCGCGACCGCACAAGGAGAGCTATAAAAACGTGAGACCGGCGAAACCCAAACCAAATAGAGCCATGGCTGAAGCTGCTCCGCTCAAACCAACGTCTGGCCTAAAGGCCGATGTTTGGCAACACTTCGGTTTTAAAACAAGTTATTTTATAACCAAGCAAAACTAGTATTGACGCAAAGAAATCTCTAAATAAATCGATATCGAATCGAATCGAGAATTGAATCGGATCATGACCTTGTGAATCGGAATCGAATCGATTCAGGAAATCGGCAACGATACCCAGCCCTGTCAGGGACCCACTGTTGGTAACGCCAGAGGTCGGATTCGAACCCACAATCCCTTTAAGCTTTAGAGTTTTGCCTCCAGAGCAAGGGATACTGTAATAAGCATTTATATTTAAGTAGGGTGACCAGACGTCCTATTTCCCCGGACATGTCCTTCGGGATTCCATTCTGCCTCGGCCTCAATCATTCTTACATTGGATTTGCTGAGTTTCTGTGGGACTTCCCCGAACTAGTTGCTTCGCCCTCCTCTTACTCACTTCCACTCGGTTTTCTTATAGATTCACTGCAAACATCGAGTAGAAGTGAGTAGGGGGAGGGCGAAGTAACATGACCATGGTGCCACATGCACTATCCCCCAACCCCCACCGTGGCCCCAGTTTACAAAGTTTCCTCTTTTTTAACAAATATACATCTGGTCACCCTAATTTAAGGCATTTGGCTGACACTCCTATTCAAAGTTATTTACATGAGTAATACCTGGAAATATACATCCGCGAGGACCTGACCTGAATTGTACGTTTGGGGTGCTGATGGTCTAGTGGCATGATACTAGACTATGGAGATAGAGGTAGTTTGATTATGGACTGGCCTCGAGCATTGTTATAGCCACTTCCCCAGCACTACCAGAAATAACCCCTAGACCTAGACCTTTAACCCCAACCCCAGTGCTGATCTGGATAAAAGTATTTACAATATGCTATAAATGTAAATGTATTATTTAGTGCTTGAATATTGATTACTTTTAGGTTCTTGAAAGCTTTTGTGAAACATGTTCAAGAACCTAAAAGACGTCTAGTTGCCTTCGGTCCAAGCGCTCAAGATTAGCATGTTCTTTACATATGAGAACCTAGAGGTAAATGTGTTATATTCAAGCACAGCTGTTCAAAAAATCAAGTCAGTGGGCCTATAAAGGTAGAGTCCTGAGCAGCAAAAATTGCACTAGATTATTGTTGTCTCTCTGCAAACACTACACTAGTGTACACTACAAATTGAGTGTCATAGTGGGGTGAAAAGTGGGACTGTCTTGACGGAGCCCCAAGTGGGGGGAGGGCCCTTGAGAAGTCTAGAATTTTATTGTATTATGGGAGAGTGGGGGCCATGCAGACTGATTGTGTATGGGGCCCAGAATTTGTACACTACATGTAGGACCAGAGCAACTAATCATCAAAGATTTGTCTCACCCTGATAAATGTCGGTACCACCTGCTAAAATCAGAAAACCTTTTCAGGAACATTTTGGCACATGCTCAGGCCTGTATATAATTTGTATATAATATAAATAATGTTGTATACTTCTTTTGGCTGTTCCAGTTGAAGGTTGCCACAATGGAACATCATAACAATATTTTAAACCAATAGTTAACTAAATGTTTTCTTGCACAGTCTTAGTAGTAAACGAGGTTTTGGCTATGTTTTGCTTAATGTCTGCATTCTGACTAATAACTTTTGCAACATACTTATATCAAGGGCAGTTATGTATGGATGTGATGATAAGAAATGGTCTGAGTTATCTGTGTTGTAAACAGATTTTTTTTTTTTAGTTTATAAGAATTGTAGTATTTTATGGAAGCCTGTTTCTGCCACTAAACAAAAAAAAATGTGACTTTTTATCTCACAATTCTGACTTTTTTTTCTCAGAATTCCGAGATACGAACTCGCAATTCTGACTTTTTTTCTCAGAATTGTGAGATATAAAGTCGCAATTGCGAGTTATAAAGTCAGAATTGTGAGATATAAAGTCGCAATTGCGAGATATAAAGTCGCAATTGCAACTTTGTATCTCGCAATTCTGACTTTTTTTCTCGCAATTCTGACTTTTTATCTCAGAATTCTGACTTTTTTTCTCAGAATTGTGAGATATAAAGTCGCAATTGCGAGATATAAAGTCAGAATTGCGAGATATAAAGTCAGAATTGCGAGATAAAAAACTCGCAATTCTGACTTTATATCTCGCAGTTCTGACTTTATATCTCACAATTCTGACTTTATAACTCGCAATTGCGACTTTATATCTCGCAGTTGCGACTTTATATCTCACAATTCTGACAAAAAAGGTCAGAATTGCGAGTTTGTATCTCGGAATTCTGAGATAAAAAGTCACAATATTTTTTATATATATTTTTTTGTTTAGTGGCGGAAACGGGCCTCCATAGTATTTAGCATTAGGTTACGTTTAACCAAATGTTTCCCTTGACTAATAGTTTATCTTACCCCCTTAAACAAATCGGCTAATTGTTCAAAACATTTCACGAAAGTGAATATTTTGTTTGAATATGTTTTTTTTATATAAAGGATTATCTATTACTTTTGACAAATGACTGGTGTCACATTCCGTGCGAACGAACAAACTGTCTGGCGTCTAGCGAAGCTTGGTGCGTGAGGCGTTGAATCGGATCGCTGAACCGACTCACAGAGGCGAACCAGGAGTCGGATCGTTGCTGCTCGTGTTAAAGCTCCATGTAGCCCGGTGAAAGTTAGACAGTTTGAATATACGCGGCGCTTCATATCTTTCTCGACATGTCTCTCTCCACCGCCCGCTCCTTTCTGTCCGAGGCTGGATACGGAGAGCAGGAGCTAGACGCCAACTCGGCCCTCATGGAGCTGGACAAAGGTCTGATTCAGCTGTTAGCTTTAGCCAGTTAGCATAGCGGTCTCCCCACTGCTAGTTAAAGCTAGGCTAACACAAACACACCGACACCCCGAGAGCTCGGTCTTTTGTACTAATATACAGGCATATTTTGTAGAACATTATTGTTGTACGTGCTGCTTGATTTGAGTGTCGTAAAGCTTCGAACAATAAAAGCTTAGCCTTTGTTATTACTGCACAATAATCTAATTATTTCCAAAGTAAGTTACGTTGTCGTTCTGTTATTATTGCAGTAAGGTTCTCTCTCCTGAATGCACATAATCGGTCCTCAAAATGTCACCAATTTAATGACACTTGACTTGCACACTATTATTATTAGTATGAAGTTTAAAGAAGACAGCTGTTCATTTGGGCAGCCAGGGTTTTGAGGACGTGGGGCTGATTTATTCCTGTCCCATTTTTATTCCCCGGAGAGAAAGGTTAAGATGAGGTTTGGGTGATGTGAATGGAGAAATGCTTCAGTCTGTTATACCTGTGAGGGTGAAATATGTTAATTAAATGCGCTGTTCAAAAAGTCCTGTTCATTTTGGGCTGGGATGATGAGTATTTATTACAAACACTTATTATAACCTTCTACCTCCTGCACATCCAATGTAAAATGTCAATTTGCACCTGTTTAAATGTTTGCATATTTGCACATATACTGAACATTGTACTTGGAAATAGTCCGGATATAGTATCTGTCTATTATAACTCTACCTCTTGCACACTCAGTGTAAATGTCAATTTCAACCTGTTAAGAATACTGCATCCTGACTTGACAAACATGTTTAGCTCTATGTCTGTCTTCCCTGTCTAGTCTAAAATGTATATTGTATATTGTCTGGTTTAAAATGTATATTGTTTAATGTATATTTTAGTATTTTTACTTATTTATTGTTTATTCCATGTGCCTAGTCGTGCCACTGCCTATTTATTCTCTGTTCTACTGTTCCTTGTTTGTTTGCACTGGAAATAACCTGGAGCCACGTCGTCTCGTCTCTCTATGTATCTGTACAGTATATAGCAGAGATGACAATAAAGTTGACTTTGACTTTGACTTGAAAGCCTAACCTTTTTTTTTTGTCGTCCCAGGTCTGAGGTCCTGCAAACTGGGAGAACAATGTGAAGCTGTAGTCCTCTTTCCCAAGCTGTTCCAGAAATATCCCTTCCCCATCCTCATCAACTCTGCCTTTCTCAAGCTGGCGGACATTTTTAGGCTGGGGTGTGTATTCAGCGCAATGTCTTCTGGCTTGTGGTTCATAATACATAATACGAAAGATAGTTCTAGCAATCTGAAGGTTGAAGCGTATACTGCAGTCGTTTCCAAAGAGGGACGCGTCGCCACCTTTAGTTAGTTTGGGATTCATTCGCCGTTGCCGTGATTTCAGGTATTAAAGCAGCACGAGTCGTAACCCTTGCAAATTCCTGCAGGAATAACTTCTTGCGGCTGTGTGTGCTGAAAGTGACGCAGCAGAGTGAAAAGCACCTGGAGAAGATCCTGAATGTGGATGAGTTTGTTAAACGAGTCTTTTCAGTCATCCACAGCAACGACCCTGTCGCCAGGGCCATCACGCTCAGGTATAGTCAGCGGCTTGGGTTGCAGGACGTCTGTCCTGGTTAGCCTGTTAGCTTGATTTGTGTTTTTATTTTGTTCACTCAAAGCAAGCGTATGTGTATTGTGTGGCAGGATGTTGGGGAGTCTGGCCTCCATCATTCCGGAAAGGAAAAACGCCCATCACAGCATCCGTCAAAGCCTGGACTCCCATGACAACGTGGAGGTGGAGGCGGCAATCTTTGCAGCAGCCAGTTTCTCTTCCCAGTCCAAGTGAGTGTTGGCCAGTTCATGGTGGACTTGACGTGAGGGTGAAGGGTCATTGTTCATCCAACTGGTATCTGTCTTCATGTTCAAGATTCTTTATTTGTCACATACACATTTATGCCAGTGTTGCCCTGAACCAGCCATGGGACCGAATCAGAGAAACAGTATCACATTTTCTCAGATGAGATTAAATCCCCATCAAAACCAGTACTGGATCTTTAACCATCATGCATTTTGGCCTCCTGTTTTTCAGAGACTTTGCAGCAGGAATTTGCAACAAGATCAGTGAGATGATCCAAGGTGAATAGTCTTTTTTTTTTTTTTTTGCTTTACTTTAGTTTATTTTATTGGTAACAAGAGCGTTTACAGAAGGTCATGCACATGCTTTTTTGACAATTATACACCATGACCATGTCCCAAAGGGCGCAACAAATAGACAAGACACATTCTTAAAGAGAGAGGAAAAATAAAGCAAGAGAGGAAGAAGGGGGAGAAGAAAAGAGAATTTTACCTTTCAAGATTACCCTCCTAGTTATTCCATTATTCTGTTATATTTTGCACGAGTTCCACATAGAGAGGGAAGAAAAGAACAAGAAAATCACTTGAATACATCTTTCAAGAACTTGCGGATGGGCCTTGCAATCTGCCTGGTACCACCAAACAGAGCCCGGAGGAGCGTGGATGGTTTTTGCTTCATAAATTGTCTTTCGTCTGGTATTTATTGAGTAGCAACACAGTGTTTAATATCACCCCATTTTCTTGTGTAATACAGGTCCGGACACGCCGGTGGAGTTGAAGCTGAAGCTGATCCCTATGCTGCAGTACATGCACCACGATGCAGCTTTGGCCTCAAGCACCAGGGAGCTGTTACAGGAGCTGGTGTCCTCGTACCCCTCCACGCGCATGGTGATCGTCACCCTGCATACCTTCACCCAGCTGGCCACCTCCTCCCTCATCGAGATCCCCAAACAGGTCCCTCCCGCTGAATAATTTTCTCATGTTAACTTGTAGAGCTGCAACAACTAATTGATTACATCGATTAAAATCGTTTATTAAGATAGTCGGCAACTAATTTAATAATTGATTAGTTGGGTCTACGTTATTAAACACATACGTACAGTGGCTACCTCCTAATGCGGGGGCAGTAAGCTAACCAAAGCCACAGTGGCAGTAGGAGACGAGAACCAGTGGCTGTACCTTGCCATAATTGCATAGAAACATTTTTTGCGATGTAAACACATGCGCTGTTTGTTAGCGCGCACGGCTCTCGTAGGGAAGTCCAAGATTCAAACGCAGCGCGTGTTTTTGTAATGGCAAGGCATAGTACTGCCTTGCCGTCACAAAAACACGCGCTGCACGACTGTCTCAGGGAAGTCATTCATCGAAGGGCTCCAGTTCCAGTCTTCCCATTTCTTACAGACAAAACTCATTTTTAGCTGATAAATAACCAAAACAACCAGCGTTCTACTCACAATACAGCCGTTTACTTAACGTTTTTTCAGGGATTATTCCGACGCGTGCCCTTCACGTTGTTGTGACGCGACTCTCATGTGGAACGCCATCCTGTAATTCTCTCCCAGAAATGAGTCAAAAATGAGTTATAGGCCAAAATGAGTCCAGATTGGCTAAAAATGGCCAAAACTGCAATGTTTCTTCGTTTTCAATGTCAGAAAATGTTTTTTTTCCATTTTATAATGTTAGAGAGTGAAAAATAAATATAGAAAAATAGAAAAAGACAGTTTGGTTTATTAAAAAATGCTAGAAGTGAAAGTTTTTAAAATTGTTATCATAACATAATTGGAAGATTAATTGATGAGCAAAATAATCGTTAGTTGCAGCCCAAATTAACTGCCTTTATTGACAAGAATACTGTGCAGAATGTCCCTGTGTTATGAAATAGTTTACCAATTGTGCAGAAAAAAATTAGCAAGATGATAAATAGCACAAAATATAGACAAATCAATACATCCGATGCGTTTAGGCTTTAAGTTGATTGCTGTGTTGTTAGAAGCATTAGAACTCAAATTATTCTGTTATTAACCTTCTATCATTGACAAATCAATGTTAAACTTGTGTTAAACCTCAAATGCTATTATAAATCCAAATTTAGCTGTTTAGGTCTGTCACCCGGACTAATTATTTTTGTATGTTTTCTATGTTTTTTCCTCATAGATTCAACTGCTGCTGCAGTACCTGAAGGACGACCCCAGAAAAGCAGTGAAGAGACTCGCCATCCAGGACCTCAAACTGCTGGCCGGAAAAGCCCCTCACATGTGGACCAGGAAAAACATCCAGGTATGATCCTGCTTTACTGCGTTTGAGTAGAGTGCAGAGAACAATGCTCACACCTCCTGATGTGGTCTCAGTTTGGTTCGTTTCAGAGGGGTCTGAGTTCGTTTGGTGTGTTCACATATACATAAAAAATGCTGACTAGTCGATCTGAGTTCGCTTTGAGGGCTGAAACGGACCAAGTGTGAAAACACCCTGAGACTGCGTAGTCTGAGTGGTGGTCCCTGAGGCATGACCAGTTGAAACCCCCTAGATTATATCATAATTGCATTGCTTGGTGATTTCTGGCTACTGCCTAAAAATTCTAGAAAATTGTAGAAAAATTCATGCGATGCATAGAATCGAAACGTTGACGTGATAATGTTCAGACATACATGTGACCCGATCTGCCGTAATGGGTCGGAAGTCGGCGTTCTATTTATTTAGATACGGGCCGATTATGTTGGAAAACATCAAAAATATCGATTTTTCTTTTTTGGTCTTATATGAAAGAAAAGGTCTTCAAAATTAATCTTCCAAAGTTTCATCATGGAAATAATTGTGAAAATGTACTTAAATGGCCTTTTAAGTTGAGTTGCAGCTCTCAAATCTTACAAAAGAATGTCCAAAATAAATGCTGTTTTTGCTTTATTTTGATAAGTATTTAATATATATTTTGAAATAATTGAAGCTTCAGTCTGATTTAATATATTTTCCTAAGTATCCAAATGCCTGTAGTAAAATTTTGTTGTTGAATACTGGGTGCATCTCTTTGGATGCTATGGATTGTTAAAGATATCAACAAAAAACTGACGAAAAACTTTAAATGCGATTTTTTTTTTCCGTTTTTTCAGTTGAAAAATGGTACTGCGATACCATAATTCAAACGACTGTAACTTGACAACCGTTTAAGATATAGCTTTTAAAGCTCATTTCCTCATCTTTTCAATGATACCAAAACCTCAATTTTAGATGTTGGGTCACTGTGACTCATTTTGCCAGATCAGGTCACATATACACTATATACTTTTCTAGTGGTAGCAGTATTCAGCCAAGCCCGTTTCTTAACTGTAGAACTGCAATACTCCTCAAGACTTTTGCACAGTTCTGTATGATTGTGTGTGTGTGTGTGTTGTAGACATTGTGTGAGTGTGCTCTCAGCACTCCGTACAACAGTCTGAAGCTTGGCATGGTCTCGGTCCTCTCCACCCTCTCTGGAACCATCGCCGTCAAGCAGTATTTCAGCTCCACAACAGGTACACCCTTACAAGACCGACATTCAGCATCACACACCCAGCTACAGCCTCGGCACAAAGAGACGCCGGAGGGGTTTTTGTTTAAACTTGACAAGGGATCAAGTCAAACTTCTAAGTCAGCTTTATTGCCATCTCAGCTACAGCGCTGTGAAAAAATGTTTGCCCCCTTCCTGATTTTTTTTTTTCTTTCATGTTTGTCACACTTAAATGTGTCAGATCATCAAACAAATTTAAATATCAGACAAAGACACCCAAGTAAACACGAAATACAGTTTTTAAGTGATGATTTTATTTATTAAGGAAATAAACCTTTCTTAACCTACATGACAATAAAGTTTACTTGGACTTTGTTTCGATGATTCTCTGGGAAAGAGACATTACACTTCTCTGTGGTCATATGTGACTCTGCGCGGCAAAACCAGTGGCTTGTCGCAACGGAGGTTTCCGAGAAAAACGAGCGTTTATGTTGCGTGGGGTAAAATGTTGGATTTTTTGTTTGTAGTGTTTTGAAACAGTGGAAGGTCTATACTGTGCTGCTGTGAATAAATTTGGCTGAAAAACTTCCCCTTTCCATCCTAAAAACGTGACTTTCTTGAGGTGAGGAATTCAATTCCAGCAGAATGTTAAAAGTTTCTGTTTTGACCGCTCTACTTCAATATTTACTCTAAATCCACTGGTTGACTAGCGTGAAGATATTTCTCCGGAATCCATCTCCGTCTCCCGAGTTCAGTTAACCTAACGCAGGTCGGCTATCCGTGTGGCTGGGAATGCAGCATAGGCTAGCGTAAATGCAAACGTAGCCGCGACCGCACCAAGTGTCTGTGAGTGCTACGGCGATAGTCAACTTCGACGGCAGATTTCTCCGTTTCTCACTTGGCGTGACAGGAGAAACCCGACTCCTTTGAATGTTGATATCTCAGTCATATGTCGTCCCATTCATTCCATATAGGTATCGTTTTGAAGCTTGATTTATGCCCTTTCATGAAAACATAATAACTCATTTTTTGCGACCAGCGACTGGTTTTGCCGTGGAGGGTCACATATACCATCGAAGGAAGAGATTTTTGTTACGTTGTTAAGAAATGTCATTGATGTTGCTCTTTAAGATGTTTGTTAATATGCTGTGCAAGATATTGTGAGGTGTTGTTTCGTAAAGCGCTCTTCTTCATGATACTAATAGTCTGTTGTTGATATCATGAGCTATAGGGTAACGTGGTTATTAGAGTTCGCAACCCTGTGAGTCTCCAGCATTGACATTGGTTCATTGTGGATAAATGTTGTTGTGTTTTTTCTGTAAAGGTGAATCCCCTCCAGCCCCTCACCTCACTGACCTGGTCAAGCTTGCGCAGGAGTGCTGTTACAGCAGCAACCTGGCCGTGGCGGTGCACGGCATCACCGTTCTGGCCAACATCGCCGTCTCTTGTCCAGAGAAAGGTATTCAGCTTAATCGCCTGGTTTAAGATCGAAGGCTGTTTATGCTGCTGCTGCTGCTGCTGATCTGTGGACACAGTAGTTAACAAGGAAGGAGCGCTGGTCAGTATGGACACACATCTCCTGACGTTCTCCTCCTACGTTGAACCAGGTCCATATTTATCAGTCAGAAGTCTTCACAGTCTTGTTGACCATCTGCACTATACTGCCAGAAGTATTGGGCAATATATCATTTCTTTCTGTCTTTCTTTCTGTCTTTCTTAGTGTCTTTATCTTTCTGTCTTTTTTTCTGTCTTTCTTTCTGTCTTTCTTAGTGTCTTTCTTTCTGTCTTAGTGTCTGTCTTTCGTAGTGTCTTTCTTTATCTTTCTGTCTTTCTTAGTGTCTTTCTTTCTGTCTTAGTGTCTTTCTTTCTGTCTTTCTTAGTGTCTTCCTTTATCTTTCTGTCTTTCTTAGTGTCTTTCTTTATCTTTCTGTCTTTCTTAGTGTCTTTTTTCTGTCTTTCTTTCTTTCTTTCTTTCTTTCTTTCTTAGTGTCTTTCTTTCTTTGTTTCTGTCTTTCTTAGTGTCTTTCTTTCTTTCTGTCTTTCTTAGTGTCTTTTTTCTGTCTTTCTTTCTTTCTGTCTTAGTGTCTTTCTTTCTGTCTTTCTTAGTGTCTTTATTTATCTTTCTGTCTTTCTTAGTGTCTTTTTTCTGTCTTTCTTTCTGTCTTTCTTAGTGTCTTTCTTTATCTTTCTGTCTTTCTTAGTGTCTTTCTTTCTGTCTTAGTGTCTTTCTTAGTGTCTGTCTTTCGTAGTGTCTTTCTTTATCTTTCTGTCTTTCTTAGTGTCTTTCTGTCTTTATTTCTTATTGTCTTTCTTTCTTATTGTCTTTCTTTCTGTCTTTCTTAGTGTCTTTCTTTCTTAGTGTCTTTTTTTCTGTCTTTCTTAGTGTCTTTCTTTATCTTTCTGTCTTTCTTAGTGTCTTTCTTTATCTTTCTGTCTTTCTTAGTGTCTTTCTTTCTTTCTTTCTTTCTTTCTTAGTGTCTTTCTTTCTTAGTGTCTTTCTTTCTTTCTTTCTTAGTGTCTTTCTTTCTTTCTTAGTGTCTTTCTTTGTTTCTGTCTTTCTTAGTGTCTTTCTTTCTTTCTGTCTTTCTTAGTGTCTTTTTTTCTGTCTTTTTTTCTTCTTTCTTAGTGTCTTCTTTCTTTCTGTCTTTCTTAGTGTCTTTCTTTCTGTCTTAGTGTCTGTCTTACGTAGTGTCTTTCTTTATCTTTCTGTCTTTCTTTTTCTCTGTCTTCTTCTTTTTGTCTTTTTCTGGTTCTTCTCTTAGTGTCTTTTTTTCTGTCTTCTTTCTTTCTTCTAGTGTCTTTCTTTCTTTCTTTCTTTGTGTCTTTCAGTGTCTTTTTTCTTGTCTTTCTTTCTGTCTTCTTTCTTAGTGTCTTTCTTTTATCTTTCTGTCTTCTTCTTAGTGTCTTTTCTTTTTACTTTTCTGTCTCTTTCTTAGTGCTCCTTTTCTTTCTTTCTTTCTTTTCTTTCTTTCTTTCTTAGTGTCTTTCTTTCTTTTGTTTCTGTCTCTTTCTTAGTGTCTTCTTTCCTGTCCGTCTTTCTTAATGTCTTTTTTCTGTCTTTCTTTCTTCTTTCTAGTTGTCTTCTTTCTTTTCTGTCTTCTTAGCGTCTTCTTTTCTTTCGTCTTTCTTAGTGCTCCTTTCTTTCTTCTGTCTTGTGTCTTTCTTTCCTGTCTTTCTTAGTGTCTTTATTTTATCTCTTCTGTCTTCTTCAGTGTCTTCTTTTCTTTATCTTCTTCTGTCTTTTCTTTCTGTCTTTCTTTTATCTTTCTGTCTTCAGTGTCTTTTTTCTGTCTTTCTTCTTTCTTGTGTGTCTTTCTTTCTTTGTCTTCTTCTTAGTGTCTTTTTTTTTTTCTGTCTTTTCTTGTCTTTCTTTCTGTCTTTCTTAAGACTTTCTTTATCTTTCTGTCTTTCTTAGTGTCTTTATTTATCTCTTTCTGTCTCTTTCTTAGTGTCTTTTTTCTTTTTCTTTTTTTCTTTCTTTCTTTTCTTCTTTCTTAGTGTCTTTTTCTTTCTTTTGTTTCCTGTCTTCTTAGTGTCTTTCTTTCTTTCGTCTTTCTTAGTGCTCCTTTTTTTCTGTCTTTCTTCTGTCTTAGTGTCTTCTTCGTCTTTCAGTGTCTTTCATTTATCTTCTGTCTCTTTCTTAGTGTCTTTATCTTTCTGTCTTTTTCTTAGTGTCTTCTTTCTTTTCTTGTCTTATGTCTTTCTGTCTGCTGTCTTTCGTAGTGTCTTTTCTTTATCTTTTCTGTCTTTCTTAGTGTCTTTCTGTCTTTATTTCTTATTGTCTTTCTTTCTTATTGTCTTTCTTTCTGTCTTTCTTAGTGTCTTTCTTTCTTAGTGTCTTTTTTTTCTGTCTTTTCTTAGTGTCTTTCTTTTATCTTCTTGTCTTTTCTTCCTTTCTTACCTTCTTCTGTCTTCTTTCTTTCTTTTTTTTCTTTCTTTCTTTCTTTTGTTTCTGTCTCTTTCTTAGTGTCTTTCTTTCTTTCTCTTGTCTTCTTTCTTAGTGCCTTTTTTCTTGTCTTCTTTCTTTCTTCTCTTTTCTTAGTGTCTTTTCTTTCTGTCTTTCTTAGTGTCTTTTTTCTGTCTTAGTGTCTGGTCTTTCTTAGTGTCTTCTTTTCTTTTTATCTTTTCTGTCTTTCTTTCTGTCTTTCTCTTTTATCTTTCTTTTCTTCTTTCTTTTTCTTTCTTTTCTTTTCTTTCTTTCTTTTCTTCTTTCTTTTCTTTTCTTTCTTTCTCTTAGTGTCTTCTTTCTTTCTCTTTTCTTTTCTGTCTTTCTTAGTGTCTTTCTTTCCTTTCCTTTCTGTCTTTCTTAGTGTCTTTTTTCTGTCTTTCTTTCTTCTTTCTTAGTGTCTTCTTTCTTTCTGTCTTTCTTAGTGTCTTTTTTCTGTCTTAGTGTCTTTCTTTCTGTCTTGTGTCTTTCTTTCTGTCTTTCTTAGTGTCTTTCTTTCTTTCTGTCTTTCTTTCTGTCTTTCTTTATCTTTCTGTCTTTCTTAGTGTCTTTTTTCTTTCTTTGTGTCTTTCTTTCTTTCTTTGTGTCTTTCTTAGTGTCTTTTTTCTCTCTGTCTTTATTTCTTCTTTCTTAGTGTCTTTCTTTCTTTCTTTCTTTCATAGTGTCTTTCTTTCTTTCTGTCTTTCATAGTGTCTTTCTTTCTGTCTTGTGTCTTTCATAGTGTCTTTCTTTCATAGTGTCTTTCTTTCTTTCTGTCTTTCATAGTGTCTTTCTTAGTGTCTTTCTTTCTGTCTGTCTGTTTTTCTTAGTGTCTTTCTGTCTTTCTTTCTTTCCGTCTTTCTTTCTGGGCAGGCCCCAACACACCGCAGACCACACACACACACTCTCGCCACAATCGCACACACACATTCACACCTTACGGGGCCAATTTAGAGTCGCCAATTAACCTACAGCGCGTGCCTTTGGACTGTGGGAGGAAACCGGAGCACCCGGCGGAAACCCACGCGGAGAGCATGCGAACTCCACACATGATCAATATGTCTGATCTCAATACGTAAGCAGCAGCAGCAGCAGGAGTTGTTCTGAGGTGGTGCCTCTACTAACTTGGGTGTGTTTGGGTGTGGGTGATGTCAGACTTTGTTCAGCTGGAGCAGGACACAGTGATGGGGATGGAGTCTTTACTGCTGTTGTGTAGCCAGGACGACAGTACATCTGCCCAGACCACCCTTAAAGTGAGTCAAAATCTACAACACTTTTCCCTAGATGTATAATTGTTGTTGTTGTTGTTGTTGTTATTATTACTACTTGTTCAGGAAACGAGCCTCGTCTCTTCACCGCCCCCGTCTTGTTGTCGTCTCCCTTCCAGATGGCGCTGACATCCCTGGTGAGGATGCTGAAGGTGCGTCCCCACCTCAGCCAGACCTTTGTGGAGTTCCTGCTCAGCCAGCTGCACTACGCCAGCGACGCGGCGCGCATCCTCATGTGCCACGCCCTGGCGGCCATCGCCACCCAGCTCCCAGTGTTGGGAGAGGGCATGCTGGGAGACCTGGTGGAGCTGTACCGCAGTGCCGGCCACAAGAGCTCCGACAAGCAGCAGGAGCTTCTGGTGAGTCGCAAAGCTAGACAAATAACATTTCAACTATGTCGCACGTTCTCCTTTGATGTAATGTGGTTTGGGGCGCTGAAGTGAAAGCCGAGTGGAGCGAGGGCGGCGCATTTCGAGCGTAGCGCACAACAATTAAAGAAAAGGTCACTTCCCGCCCTAGTTGGTGTACCAAGACAAACATGGCGCGTGAGACACTCCATGCGCACTACCTAGTGCATAAAGAGCCGTTAAGTTACAACCCCGGCTATTTCTTAAGATGCATAGAAAAGTATGATAAGACCGCCTTAACTACCATACTATTAAGTGCGGCAGTACGCGGCTCGGGATACGGCACGTGTGCAAAGTCACACTTGCTCAGTGAGGCAAACACACAGTTAGTAAAAAAAAAAAAAAAAAAGTGTGTGCAGGCAGAGTTGAGCTCGTAAAGACGGGATTTTGCTTGTGAACGCTCCACTGCGCGCTCAGAATTTGGGCACAAAATTCATTTTAAGACTGTATAAAGCCCCTTACCTACAAACATACATACATACATTATTTATTTTCCAAAGCCACGGGGAGCCGCAACGTAAGGATGAAAGAGCCGCGGGTTGCCGACCCCTGGTGTAGTTCTTCATCATCTCTAAATGACTTGCTTGCATTGATTTGGTCACGGTTTGTCCCACCGTTCTTGTGAAAATTAGGCCGAAGGAAGAATTGTACAAAAAGATTCGAAACGATGCATTTTTTTGGCTTCTATTTACACTAACTTTTGTGGTTTTTAAATGAGTATTACGTCTGCACTCGCGAATAAAAATGGATTTTTTTCACAATGTGAATCCAGAGATGAATATCTTACCACTAGACCACCACCTTCACCACCACCTCCCCTCCTCCTATTCCATGCCGTTATTGGTACCATTAATAATCCTACTCCTTGTTTTCCAGGTCTCCTTGGCCACAGTGGTGTTTGTCGCAAGCCCGTCCTCTCTGAGCGCTGAGGTGAAGGCCGTGATCCGGCAGCAGCTCGAGGCGGCGGCTAACGGCTGGACCGTGTACCGCATCGCGCGGCAGGCGTCACGCATGGTGAGAACCGGCCCGCGCTGGCTGCTTCCCTGGGACACGTTGTGATGTGTTGC
This sequence comes from Distichodus sexfasciatus, assembly GCA_032718565.1. Classification (NCBI taxonomy): domain Eukaryota; kingdom Metazoa; phylum Chordata; class Actinopteri; order Characiformes; family Distichodontidae; genus Distichodus; species Distichodus sexfasciatus. Next base: position 550,883 of record JAVGVS010000068.1, on the reverse strand, counting down.
TGCTTACGAACATGCGTGTGTGGGAGAGTCAGGTGGTACGATGACCTTAACCAGTAATATTACGGTTTCACAGTATGTCGAGTAGATTCGAGATCAAGATTCTTTATTTGTCACGTGGATAATTATACTGGTACAACTAGGGGGAGTGAAATGAATCAAATAATCCATGCACCGCAATGCAGTCATGGATATCGGGGGTTTTCCACTGGTGCTCCGCAGCCCCCTGGTGGTCCACGGCGGGATTGCGAGTGGTCCCGTGACATGCGGTTTTGCTACTTAAATCACTTTCATTTTTTTTTTCGTTTGATTTATTTTTCAAAACATTTCCAGTTGATTTCAGCGTCTTTATGATCAATGAGCGCATAGAAACGTATGATAAGGGCACCTCACCTACCATACTGTTAAGTAGGGTTGCACCGATACCAATACCAGTATCGGGTATCGGGCCGATACTTCATTTATATACTTGTACTCGTACTTGTAAATAAGTTGCCGATACCACGCACCGATACCACTCAATGGTATTTCACTACAACTAACTGGTCGTAGTCGGCGGAGGTAATTTGTTGTCCTACATGACTTCAGTGTCTAGGGGGAGACAACCATCCAGAAACTTAGCTTCAGAGGTCCTGCCCACAAGCTGGTGTGAAATCCAGGGCTCCAGATGACGACTACAGCGTTCGCCAGTGCGACTGGATTTTTATTTTCCAACTAGTTTGTTCTTTCCAGTCGCCAATGGCAACCCTCTCTTCCCTCAATCCAAGGGAATTTTTTTTTTTTTTTTGAGAAGCAAGAAACGGCTTTTAATTATGCGCAGATAGTCTCAGCCCCAGCGTTTCCCGCAACGCTTTATAGTTAAGGTGGCCGTCGTGACTACCTCCCCTGCGGGGAAAATAAATAAACATGAAAATCCTGCTGTATTCATAGACAGTAAAAGAAGACCGCGTTACGATGAAGCCGAATAGCGGCATCTAAACTTCCCAACTCAAAAGAAGATGCTGCAATGTTTATATGAGATAGGAACGAACACGGAAGTTCCCGACGCTTTTCGTAACTTAGCAGCAACAAGCGCCGAGAAGATGCTTTGGAAGTGAGGTTTTGATCCACTCTCAGCGCAAAAAATAGTGTTTTTTTTTTTTTTTATTTATTTATTTTTAACCGCAGTGCTTCAGGTTGAAATCCGTTCAACTTCTAGAACAGCACTTTGCTCGTCAACATCACTTCTCTTTTGCTAGCCAATCAAAATCGAGGAAGCGTTGGTCATAATGGAAATATAAGCCAGGCTCCTAACTTCTTTCTTTTGTCCGGAGCGATGAATGTGTCAACAGAGTAAGTTTTGCTGACTTTTAAGTTGCCCGTGTTAACTATGCAGTACCTTTCAATTCATTTATCTGCTTATATTTACATTTTTGTGGTTTTTAAATGAATATTACATCTGCGCACGCAAAAAAAAATGGATTTACGAGCTTGTGGGCAGGACCTCTGTGGAAAAGCCTTGTGTTAATGATTTGATATTTAGCCTTATTATAATCTGCAAAGGAGAAAATAAAATCTGCCTCCCGATTAATTACATCTAAATATCCAAGAAGTATCGGTATCGGTACTCGATATCGGCAAGTACACAAATAAAAATACTCGTACCGGTATCGGTTTGTAAAAAAGTGGCATCGTTGCCTCCCTACTATTAAGTGCGGTAGTATGTCGGCTAGGGACACAGCCCACGTGCCAGCTCACATCCGCTAAGTGAGGCAAACACGCAGTTTAGTTAGTTTTTTAAAAATTGGTCGGCAACATCAGCAAGTGTGTACGGGAACTAAAAACGACATGCGACTGAAGTCTTCGAAATCAAATTGAAGTAAATGCTGTCGCTGGAGGCGTTGTTTTACGCTGAGATTCTGGAATTGGTCGGATCTGTTCTGTACCGTGCACAACCTTGAGACTCCCGATCGCACGCACGTTAAGACAGTTGCGGAGACGTGGCTCACCTGTTAAACCGTTTTTCCGCAGGACTCCTCAGTCGAGTCTCCAAACGCTCCGTCGCAAAAAGTTCATTTCAAAAAGGATGTCCAACAAACACGAGCGCTACAGATGGATAGTGTTGCGGTTGGCATTCGAGTTAGGACTCGTTTGGGTCCAGAAAAACTAACATATTAAAACGATGTTTAACTGTTGATATCAGTCGTGTGAAAAGAGGACGACTGAGCTGCCGTTGGATATTGAAATATCTCCCCAGCTTGAAGCAGCATCTGAACATTGAGGGATTATTTGTCATTGTAAACACAGTGCACCACAACAAAGTGTGACCTCCGCACTTGACCAGTGGGCAACTTTTCGCCAGAGCTTTGGGACGATACCTTGCTCACGAGTACCTCAGCGGGACCTTTTACCGGTCTCGGGGTTGAACCGGCGACCTTCCAATCGCGGGGAGGCGAACACCCTAACCGTTCTGCTATTGACTGATAGAACTTTTCAGCCGATAGATACGCGATGCGTACTGCGTGTCTACTTCTAGAGAACAGAACTAAAAGATTGACCCCGTTTCTCTCCTTCTTGCCTCTTGCCTTCTTGCAGGGCTGTCACGAGTTCTCCAGCGAGCTCTACCAGAGCCTGCGCACCCGCGTGGCCTCCGAGCATTTCTACTTCTGGCTCAACAGCCTGATGGAGTTCTCGCAGGCCGAGCGCTGTCTCAACGGCCTGGCCGAGGGCGACTACAGCGGCACCATGAGCGCCATCACCGAGGCCCTCAAGTCCTACCAGAAGGGCTTCGCCTCCCTCACGGTCAGAAAACCCCGTCTGTCTGGCTTATGTGCTTCACGCGGGCTGCTTTCCACTGGCTTTATTCTTTATTTCTTTAGGCAGCAACGCAGTTGTTGTTTTCAAATAGGGTTTTCAACCGTAAGGTATTTACACGAACACGTAAAAGATGTCGCGTTTGTCCCCGTGTATAGAATGATAATAGTTGCATTGTTCGTCTTAACTGTCGGCTGGTCCAGTACTAACGTATACAGAGAGAAAAACAAAAAAAATGACTTTACCTTGGCTACGTTCACACTGCCATGCTGAAGTGACTCAAATCGGATTTTCTGCCTCAATGTGACACAGATCTGATCTTTTCAGGGCCGTGTGGACACGCAAATCCGATCTTTTCAAATCCGATTTGTGTAACTTTCATATGTGGTACTAAATCTCATACGTATCCGATTCGCCGCCATGCGACCTGAATGTGAACGCTCAGATCGGAATTCGCGTGGCTTTTTGCTCATACGCATGCGCTGACATCATCGGCCTGCACCGGCAGCACGGGAAGGTAAAAATGGAGGAGAGCTGCAATAACAGTCAGTGGAAGGATGGAGAAGTTGGGGATTTAATTGATTTTTTTTCTCCTTTTCGACCTGCTCATGTACAGCTGATTCACTGTTTGTCGTCCTCCAGAGCAAAGTGCGATACATGCGTGAGCTACTAACGCCTCCGTTTTTAATGCCATGAGTCGTCCCACAGATATGACGTTTTTTGTTGGTGCGTTTAAAAACGTATCGATGTGCGTGATGTTTTCGGAGGACCGATGCGTTCACATTACAGTCAGATACAGGTCACTTGTAGTTATGAATGTGAACTGTCAAGATAGACAAATCCCATCTGAGCAAAAAATCGGAATTGATAAAAATCTACTTTGCGCGCGAGGACATTTAACACGCCGAGAGGAAAAAAGACATTCGAGAGAGGAACAACACAGTTGGCGCGCAATATCATCACAGCCGCGCACTCGATTCTTAATTTTGTGCTGTGGCGTTTCACATTTGCGCACGCGCCTTTGAATTTACGCCCGCGGAATTTTTGCGGCAAGCCATGTTGCGCGCTTTAGTTTTGGCGTTGATGTGACGCCATAGGCGGGGGAGCGAGCAGAGAAGCGAAACACGGAAGCGGTACAAAACCTGCATGCGCTAGGAGTTTTCTGAATGGGTGAAACTCGAAAGCGAAGTGCATGCTGTCTGTTTAACAGTGACGTTAGGATTTATACTCGATGGTCACGATATAGTCATTTATTACATCGCACGTGGAACAAGCCGAGACACATCGAGTATATTCGATATATCGCCCACCCCTAACCGGCAGGCACAGGTTAAGTGGTTCACCATGGTCATTCGGTTTGAATCCAAAGTGCTCCCACACTGAAGCTGACACGGGAGTTCACGCCTCATTACTAGTGATGTGCCGTTCGCGAACGAGGCGGCTCTTTGAGCCGACTCTTTTTAGTGAACGATGGGAGCCGGCTCCTGTTCAAGAGCCGTTTTATTATTAATGTTTACAGAATTGTCCGGGTTTTTGAGCTGCCGGACGACAGCGGCCGGAACACGTTGTCTTCCGGAAAAGCCCGCACGCGAGGCGGCGTCTTATTTTTAACAAGCTCAAATCAGGTCACGCTAATCAGCATCAGGTCAGCGTCAGCGTTGCTACTCAGGTGACACGCCTGGAATAAACGAAACGCAACACTGACACTCGCGTTAGCTTTAGCATATGTCTTTAGACTAGTCTGGGTCCAGAAAACCCCCCATTTCCTTTAACCAAGACATTTAAGATATCTCTACGTGAATTGACGAGACAGCACAGCACAGCACAGCACAGCTCTCCCCCTTGTGCACTTCCTGACCGTCCGCGCCCCTCTGTGCCCCGTAGGCCGCCAGCACTCCCCTGAGTCCGCTCACGTTCCAGTGCGAGTTTGTGAAGTTGCGCATCGACACGCTGCAGGCCCTGGCGCAGCTCCTGTGTACGTGCAACAGCCTGAAGACGAGCCCTCCGCCCGCCATCGCTACCACCGTCGCCCTGACGTCCGGCAGCGAGCTGCAGCGCTGCGGACGAATCTCTCTACAGGTAACCCTCTCAGCAGAACTCCGGCATATACACCGCATACACACTTGTGGGCAGTGGGCAGCTAACAACGGCAGCGCCCGGGAAGCAGTGCTTGGGGACGGTATCTTGCTCATAAATACCTCAGTGGTAACTTTACCGGCCCTGGATTCGAACCTGCGACCTTCTGGTCCCGGGGCGAACACCCTACCGTTACACTACCAACTGTGAACACGGCACAGCACACAGTGCACCACAACAAAATGTGAACTCTGACCCATCTGTGACGGAGCAGTGGGCAGCTAACATGGGCAGCACCTGTGGACTGTTACCTTTTACGGGTCTGGGATTCACCCCGTAGGTTCGAGTCCCGGACGCCCTAACCGATACGCTGCCAGCTGCCCCACAGATTACTGTATTATTACTTTTGTCGACTTATTCAAATTCTCGTTCTTGTTTGGCTGTGTCATTTTGCCGTAAACCTCATTTGCATCAGCGCAGCACACAGCGCGCCACAACGAAATGTGACCTCTGCGTTTGACCCGTCCGTGCGGGCTGAATCGTTTTGTAATACGGCACGTGGGGTTCACTCCAAGAATTGCTGTTGTATACTTGTTGTCACGGGAAGCGCGTGGAATAATTACACGAAACGACAGGGAGCACGTTCACGAGCCGAAGGGGCTCCTTCATTGAGCGGTGGAAGTGGGCGGGGAAGTCCTTGGGGTAGAGTCCAGTCCGACGAAACGTCCTTAGTCGGGGCGTCTTCGGTCCGGTGAAAGAGTCTTGTGAGGTGAGGTGACAGAGAGAGAGTTGGGAGACCAATCAACCGAGTTAGCCGCGGGGTTGCAGGCGTCCGGTGCGCGTGCAGGTCGCCGACCGCGCGGTTCTTTCGTACTCCGCTCGATGGAACGATTCCGCGCCAGCCGCGGATGATTAGAGGCGGGGCGCGGCAGCCCACGCGGTCGGCGGCGTTGGTAAATAGGAGCCGCCCCCGGTGCTGACGAGCGCCCGGCGTCCCTGGTGACGACACGGCGCTCGTCCTGCGGCGGCGTGGGCGAATGCCAGGCGTGTTCAGCCAAAACGTTCTAACTACTTGCAGGAGAAGGGAATGTTTTAGGGATGGGATGTTTTAGGGATCAGGGGAGCCTCTTGTTTACGGAAACGAATGTTGAAACGAATAAACAAAATGGTCAAGCGGAAGGATTCGAGAGAATTTTGACAAGGGCCAACTTGTGATGGTCAGACAACCGGGTCAGAGCATCTCCAAAACTGCAGCTCTTATGGGATGTTCCCGGTCTGCAGTGGTCAGGGCCCACCAAAAGCGGTCCTAGGAAGGGAAACGGGATCATGGACGGATAACGCGCTCGGGGGGCGATGTCTAGTCCATGTTGTCCGAGCCGTAGCTCTGGTTCTTATAGAACGGTGTCAGAACACACACTGCGTCTGTTTGTTGCGTAAGGGGATGTGTAATTGCAGACCTACTCCATATAACGTTATGGCTGATCAGTGTATATTGCGTAGTAGACGTTTGTCTGCCACTGTGTGTGTGTGTGTGTGTGTGTGTGTGTGTGTGTGTGTGTGTGTGTGTGGGATATTCCAAGGATATTTCTTTGCAATGTCTTTGCTAAATCCAACTGATGTGATTTTTGATTTTGTACCAACGTGTTGTTCAGATGAAGCGCTCCATGGACGAGTTCCGGAGTCTGGCAGGCCACTACGCCGACCTCTACCAGTCCTCGTTTGACGCCGACTCCGCCACTCTCCGGAACATCGAACTGTATCCTTCACGGCTTCGAGCGGCGCGAGAGATGCTAATCTCACATGCAAATCCCTGAACCACAGCAGGCCACTGTGGGCGGAAGCTACTTTTATACAGTAGCTCTTCGAGGATCAAATGACTTATTAAAACTAGAGCCAAGCCGCTGTTTTTAACATCGTAAAAGCAAACGTAGACCATGAGGCTAAATATAACGGGACAGCCGTCTCAAAGACTGCCCCAAAGTGCGTGCTGTGTGTGTGTGTGTGTATAAATACATTGGATACACAGCTGTTACTCACAAGTTCATTTAAGGGACCTACAGTGATTTCTTCAGCTGTTCAGTCTAGGGCTGGAACAACTAATCGATTACTAAAATGTGACCCCTCACGGCAAAACCAGTCGCTTGTCGCAACGGAGGTTTCCGAGAAAAACGAGCGTTTATGTTGCGTGGGGTAAAATGTTGGATTTTTTGTTTGTAGTGTTTTGAAACAGTGGAAGGTCTATACTGTACTGTTGTGAATCAATTTGGCTGAAAAACTTACCCTTTCCTTCCTAAAAACGTGACTTTCTTGAGGTGAGGAATTCAATTCCAGCAGAATGTTAAAAGTTTGTGTTTTGACCGCTCTACTTCAATATTTACGGTAAATCCACTGGTTGACTAGCGTGAAGATATTTCTCCGGAATCATCTCCGTCTCCCGAGTTCAGTTAACCTAACGCAGGTAGACTATCCGTGTGGCTGTGAATGCAGCGTAGGCTACCGTAAATACAAACGTAGCCGCGACCGCACCAAGCGTCTGTGAGTGCTACGGCGATAGTCAACTTCAAAGGCAGATTTCTCCGTTTCTCACCTGGCGTGACAGGAGAAACCCGACTCCTTTGAATGTTGATATCTCAGTCATATGTCGTCCCATTCATTCCATATAGGTATCGTTTTGAAGCTTGATTTATGCCCTTTATAACTCAATTTTGAGCGACTGGTTTTGCCGTGGAGGGTCACAAATGGTTGACAACTGATTAGGGCTGCAACAAACGACTATTTTTGTAATCGAGTAATCTATCGATTATTTTATTGATTAATAGAGTAATCGGATAAAAAAAAGTAAATAAAAATGACAATACATTTGTTATTAGGCTTATTGTAGTGTGTGTAGAAGTTTATGCTTTATGTTGTTGTATTCAATTGAAAATGAAGAAACATGAAGTTCAAGGGTCATTTTGAATCAATTTGGCCAATAAAATGAGTTGCTTTTGGCCTTTCTGGAAGAGAACTGCATTTCCCACAATCCCCTGCGCACGCCTCGGAGCCGCGTCACAATAAAGGGTTCAGCGCGTTCCGGAACGAACTATGAAAAAAGATCAATGGGAAAATCTTAATAAATGGCTGTATTGTGAGTGGAACGCTGGTTGATGTGGTTATTTATCAGCTAAATTACGCGTTTTGTCTGTAATAAAGGGGACGTTTTGACGGAAACGGAGGGTTTTAGCGAGTAATGGCGCTTACAAACAGCGCGCGTGTTTACATCACAAAAAATGTCATTTATGCGTTTTCATGAATTTATTTCTGTTTTTGTGCACGGAATATCTCACAAATACGTTGACATACAGAGGGATCTATTCTCGCCTTGATCGCACCGCTGAAAATATTGTGCGTCATTAATAAGCGTCTGTGTGAAACACAAGCGGCCTGTGCTGTAGCCATTTAAATGACTTAAACGAAGCTTCAATTCTAGAAAAATTGCCTCGACCATTTTTTGTAATCGAATTATTCGAGTTATTCACATAATCGTTTCAGCTCTACAACTGATTTAATAACCAATTAGTCGTTGAACACATACGTACAGTGGCTACTCCCTAACGTGGGGGCAGTAAGCTAACCAAAGCCCAAAGCCGCAGTGGCAGTAAAGCAGCGTTAAGCTGGACGCCGACCGCCATAAAAGACGAATAAGAAGACGACGAGGACCAGTGGCCGTACCTCGCCGTCGCAAAAGCTGAAGTAATTGCGTAGAAACGCATGAATGACATTTTTCGCAGTGTAAACACACGCCGTCTGTTAGCGCGCACACGACTCTCACCGGGAAGCGTTCCAGTTCAGTCAAATCTTCCCATTTGTTACTGATTTTTAGCTGATAAATAACCAAAACAACCAGCGTTCTACTCGCAATACAGCCGTTTACTTGATCCTTTCAGTGATTACCCCGACGTTATTGTGTCGCCACTCTCTCGTGGAACGTCATCTTGCGCAAAAATGTCGTTTTCTCCCAGAAATGAGTCAAAAATGAAGGAAATAGGATTTTTTTTTTTTTAAATCCGATTGTTCATTCATTCATTCATTTTCCAAACCGTAATCCCAACTGGGGTCGCGGGGGAACCGGAGCCTATCCCGGCAACTTTCGGGCGCAAGGTGGGGACCAGCCCTGGGCAGGCGCCAACACACCGCAGGGCGCACACACTCACTCAGTCACACACACACATTCACACCTTAAGGGCCAATTTAGAGACACCAATTAACCTGTAACGCATGCCTTTCCACTGTGGGAGGAAACCGGAGCACCCGGAGGAAACCCACGCAAACACGGGGAGAGCATGAACCTCCACACAGAAAGGCCCTCCGGCCGTCCCCGGGGTTCGAACCCAGGACCTTCTCACGGTGCGGCGGCAGCTCTAACCACTGCGCCACCGTGCCGGCCTTTATCCGATTAATAATCGATGAATCGATTAACAAAATAACCGTTAGTTGCAACCCTAGTTACAACAACAGTAACGGAATGTATTTCTCCCCAAAGGAGCGTTGGAATGGTGGGATTATGAGTGTTTTTCCTTAAGATGATCCTCAGACAGCAGCAGAGTTGCCTCCTCATCTCTCATGTGATTGAAGCTTTAATACTCGACCCCCACATGGCCAGGTGAGACCCTACAGATGCTTAAGTGAAGCCCCTAACGCTGTGCTCCCCTAAAGAGTTCTAACGCCGTGTGTTTTTTTTTTTTGTGCCGCTCAGCTTCCAGGACTTCATCACACACGGCTCGGTTCAGGCCGAAAGTAAATATGAGCGGAGAATGATGTCGGTGTTCAACCTGGTGCTGGAGGAAGTGGAGGCTCTCAGCAGGAAACACACTCCTGTCTCCTACTTGGTAAAGTCCTCGAGCTCATCAGCTACGCTAACGTAATGTAGAAGTGTCCGTGTGATGTGTGAATATCATCATCATCATCATCATCATCATCTCGGAATAGTCTGATCATTGCTTTTTTTTTTTTTTTTTTAAAGTCATCGGCATTAGACCGATGCTTAGATTTGCCCGATATTTTCAGCGAATATTTTTTTGACGCATTTGTTGTGCGTTCTAAAGGTAGCGCTTGTCCAAGGCGTGTCCAAAGTCCCAGGCGGGATTTTATACGGCAAAATTCCGAGCGTGCAGCCGAACGTTCGCGAGCAAAAGCTCCCGTCTTTACGCGCGAAAATGTTTGAACCAGCTAAACTGTGTGTTTGCCTCACTTAGCGGACCTGAGCTCGCACGCGGGCCGTGTCCCGAGCCGCATCCTGCCGCGCTTAATAGTATGGTAGGTAGGGCGGTCATATCATACTAATCTATGTGGTAGTATGCATCTCGGAGAATAGTCGGGATTGTAGCGTAACGGCTCTCTAAGCACTAGGTAGTGCACATGGAGAGTCACTCGTGCCCTATTTGACTTGGTACACCGACTAGGGTGGGAAGTGACCTTCTCTTAAAATCTTGCGCACTACGCTCGCTTGACTTGGCGCTGTGTTAGAAATGTACGATGTGTTAGGCCTCGTCCACACGGACGTTCGAACTGAACGCCCTCTGAACGCCATACGCGTTTTTGCTGCGTTTTGTGGCTGCGTTCGATTGGCGTTTCACTGGCGTTTTCCTCGCGGTCGTCGGGATTTTGACGCCAAGAAAACGGCGCACGCAGCGTTTATGTGACGCCACCCGAACGCGCCGGTGCCGGACGCCCACTTGATTTGCTCCAGTGAGCAGAAAAATGATCGGCGTTCACCTGAACGCCAGGAAAAACGCCTGGTTCAGACGTCCGTGTGAACGAGGCCTTATGCCGAAATTCTCAGCGTGCAGTGGAACTTTGGCGAGCAAAATATCCGCCGTCCTCGTTCATCCCCATTGGTATTGGCGTCAGCGGTTATAAAGAAGCATGAAAATATCGGAAGATGTTCCACAACTTGATCGCATGTCACGGACCAACTGCAATGCCGCCGCCGCGGACCACCGACGGTCTCCCACTGCATCGATGCAGAATCGTCCACGTCTCCGTCGCCATGCATGGATCATGTGATTCATTTCAACACCCCTAATCTAAGAGTCCGATTTTCGACACTGGGGCCTGCAGACGTTGCTCTGTTGACCAGTAGATGCTGTTCCTCTTATTGTGGGTGGAGCGATGGAATTCAAAAACAAAACATTTAGGAATGGACATTGTTGCTGCAATTAAATTGAGTGAAGAATTAGTCAAACACAAAAAAAAAAATCATAAAGGGCGAAGAACTGTTTGAAGAGGCATGATTTAAGAGTTTATTTTTGGAGTAGTCAACAAATTTACCTGCCGCTGAAGCGACGGGGCTCCTGACCGCTTAATAATTTATTAGCGTGGTAAAGTTTTGCAGCATACGTTCACGACTAGGCAGTTTGGAAGCTATTTCTCTAGCTGTTGCTAGGCTACTTGACCTTCGTGGGTGGGTGGGTGGGTGAGGATGGATGCTTTGGGTTGGGAAAACCTCAGAGAAATGTGAGAATCTGGTGTAAGCCTCGCGGTGGTGTTCAGTGCTCACGTACTGTCAACATTGCACACGCTGATTAGACAACATGCCGGCTATCAGCTGTAACGAGGAGATCAGATCACCCTGTCCGGCTGGTAATCGTCGTCCGAATTTCCTCTTTATTAGCGAAGGTTGATGGAAATCTCATCGGCTGTCACTAATCCCTCATGAGAGATTATTCTTGTGTTCTCCTGACATGTCGTTTAAGCTCCAGGGTGGAGTGGCCTGGATTTAACGTTGTGCTGAGGCTAGGGTTAAGAATAAACTCTCCCACAATCCCTCAGTACGCTCCCCTCCAGTCCTACAAAACTAGGGATATACCGTTACGCGATATTTCCATGCTTATATCTGCCGATGCCGACGGAATGAGTCGCGCCCGCAAAGACGAGATGTTTCGGTCGCCGAAGTTCCGCCGCGCAAAAATAGTTACATTTCTACCACAGCGCCAAGTCAAGTTGGCGTGAAGGCGGAGCGGAGTATTTTGAACGTAGTGTGCGACAAAAAGTTATTTCCCGCCCAGTGTGGCGTTCCACGTCAAATAGGGCGCGTGTGACACTCTGTGTGCACTACCTAGGGCATGGAGAGCCGTTAAGCTACAACCCTGGCAATTGCATGAGATGCATACTACTACTACTACTACTAGAAAAGTATGATAAGAGCGCCTTACCTACATACTGTTAAGTGTGGTAGTACGTGGTTCGGGACACGGCCCACGTCAAAGTCAACTTTATTGTCATCTCTGTACAGATATACAGAGAGACGAGAAGACGCGGCTCCAGTTTTCACAGTGCAACAAGAAACGGAACAGAAAACAAACGGGGCACATGGAATAAACAATATATAAACAGAAAACAAAATATACACTTTAAACTAGAAATTAAGCCTTAAATATAAACTCGAAACTAGAACTAGAAAGTAGGGGTGCAACGATTATTCGACGTTGTCGACAATAAAAATAGTCGCCGACGAATTTGACTGTCGATAAGTCGATAATTGTCGCCGGGCGTATTTTTAAACGGAGTGAAACGTTTTCCTTCCTTTCTACCTGTGCAGTACTAGCGCTTTCCAACAGAGTGCACCAATACACCACACTCTGGCGAGATTCGCTCTTGCGCAATAGCATTCAGTGACAGCTAGAAGAATGGCCCTATGGCGTCACATCAACGCCAAAACTAGAGCGCGGAAAATGGCTTGCCGCAAAAGTTTTGCGGGCGTAAATTTCAAAGTCGCGAGCGCAAATGTGAAACTCGAGAGCACAAAATTAAGAATCGAGTGCGCGGTTGTGATGATATTGCGCACAAACTGTATTTTTCCTCTCTCCAATGTCTTTTCCCTCTCGATGTGTTAAATGTCCTCGCGCACAAAGTGGATTACCGACGAGCGGCTTTTTTGCTCGAGTGAGATTTCTACGCGCGTGGTTTGAAAGGGGCGGGGTTTGGACAGTTTGGGGGCGGGGTTTTGGCAGTTTGGGGGCGGGGTTTTGGCAGTTTGGGGCGGGGTTTTGGC
>JAVGVS010000068.1:474675-508059 GCA_032718565.1 Distichodus sexfasciatus | reverse complement strand
GTGCTGATTTCATAACATTTACACATCAAACTGTGACAAATTTGAGGAGCGCAGGACGTCCTGAACACAACAACATGAAGCGTGCGTTCTAACTTCTACTCACACACTAGAATAAGCCTAAAAACACAGGTATTGTCTTTTTCTGTTTAAAAAAAAAAAGAATTTATACGATTACTCGATTATGAAAAAATCGATAGAATACTCGATTACAAAAAGAATCGATAGTTGCAGCTCTAAATGTCACTGTTTAATTGTTTATTTCAATGTCTGGTTGAGCTCCAGAATAAAACTGTCAAGTTGTATCTTATGTGTTTTTTGTGACTTGATATGAATGGAAGTGACTGTGTTAAATCAGCATGTGGCGTCATATTGATCGCTGATACTGATCCCTGAACTGAACGGACACGGACTCGCACTGTGGCAGACTCTTCTGGTGATAGGAATGCACGATGAGGGAATTATTGGCCGAAGCCGATATATCCGATATTTTCCTGCTTACATCTGCCGATACTGATATCAATGCTGATCAAGTCAGCGTTGGTGGAAGGCGGAGTTGAGTACGAGCACGGCGTGCTCAGAATTTCGCCACAATATAAAACCATACATTTTAAGACCCAGCGCTCCAGGTGGCGACTAAAATGGTCTGGACTAAAATGCGACTAGATATTTTATTCTGCGACCAGTTTTTTTTTTTTTATTCCAGTCGCCATTGGTGACCGTTTTTTTTCCAATCCAAGAAAAATTTAAATTAAAAAGCAAGAAACGAATTTCAATTACTGTATTGGTCATTTCTGGTGTTTATTTCGGGCGCGCAATAGTCGCGTTATTGTGACGCGACCCGCGTTGCACCCCGGGGGATTGTGGGAAATGAAGTGCTTTCCCAGAAAGGCCAAAAGCAGCTCATTTTATAGGCCAGAGTGAGTCCAAATTGGCTCGGAGACTTAAGTATTTCTTCAATTTAAATTGATCAGAAGACATTTTTCCGTTCTATAATGTTAGAGAGTAACCAATAGGAAGATAATAAATATAGAAAAAATGCATTTTTGTTATCAAATAATTCATTCTGTATCCAGACGGACACCAAATGGACAAAGAAGTATTCCCACCTGACACTAACCTTATTTTTCTTCACAGTACTAACCACAGAATGTCTCTGCAAAATGAAAACTCTCCAAGTCAATAAAACAGACACTGTTCTTACTATTTCTAGTAGTTATGTCTACAGTTCCAGCCCTTTTATACTACGTAAAGCTAATGAAAAATAAATCATAATATGGTTTATTAATATTATTAATATAAAACATCTATTCTTCCGGTGTTAACTATAAGACTTTAACTATACTATAATAACCATAACCATGAAAGAAAAAAGTTAAAAGTAACTGAAAGAAAGAAGTTAAAGGTAACGGAAAGAAAGAAAGAAGTTAAACATAATTGAAAGAAAGAAAGAAGTTAAAAGTAATTGAAAGACAAGAAAAGTTAAAAGTAACTGAAAGAAAGAAAAGTTAAAAGTAACTGAAAGAAAGAAAGAAGTTAAACGTAATTGAAGGAAAGAAAAAAGTTAAACGTAATTGAAGGAAAGAAAAAAGTTAAAAGTAATTGAAAGAAAGAAAAGTTAAAAGTAATTGAAAGAAAGAAGTTAAAAGTAATTGAAAGAAAGAAGTTAAACGTTATTGAAAGAAAGAAGTTAAATGTTATTGAAAGAAAGAAAGAAGTTAAAAGTAACTGAAAGAAAGAAAAGTTAAAAGTAATTGAAAGAAAGAAAGAAGTTAAAAGTAATTGAAAGAAAGAAAAGTTAAAAGTAATTGAAAGAAAGAAAAGTTAAAAGTAATTGAAAGAAAGAAAAGTTAAAAGTAACTGAAAGAAAGAAGTTAAACGTTATTGAAAGAAAGAAAGAAGTTAAAAGTAATTGAAAGAAAGAAGTTAAAAGTAACTGAAAGAAAGAAGTTGAAAGTTATCGATATTCGGATATCATCGCGCGCCCCTAACTTTGTGACACTGGCGTTGACGTGGAGCCGCTGTCCACTGAACCGATCTACTGTATGGCGATGAGCCTTGTGATCTCCACCGCTCACTCTGGATCTGCTGATGACCTGCTTTTTATCAGCGCTCCTAGTTATTCAGGTTAGACCGGACAATGGTAAACAAACTCCTGGATGTTTATCTTCATTTAGCTCAGCGTTACGCCACTCTGACCGGTTCTACCGCTGACTCCAGTCTCCAGAAGCAGTGACCGTTTCGCTTCGGCAGGTAGAGTGTTAACGCAGTCTCTGTTCCTCAACTGGAGATGGTGAAATGAGGAAGTTTGTGGTGAAATCACAGGTCAGTGCCACCTCTTTTATCACTTGGAAACTAGGGCTGGACAACAGGAGCTCCAAACACCACTGTGATTAACTCAACGTTTTACCTTAATTCATTGATTGATTATTTGTCATTGTGAACACACCACAGCACAGCACACAGTGCACCACCACCAAACGTGACCTCTGCATTTAACCCACCGTGAAGGAGCAGTGGGCAGCTAACGAGCGCCCGGGGAGCAGTGCTTGGGGACGGCACCTTGCTCATGAATACCTCAGTGGTAACTTTACGAGCCCTGGATTCGAACCTGCGACCTTCTGATCACGGGGCGAATGAATAATCAATTAAAGACTCATTATTTTGTGTTGGTGTTTTTGTTTGTTGGGTTAACGCATGTCAAAATGACTGAAGGAAACGCACACAGACGGTGCGGTAGTGGAGCTGGGGGATACGACCTTAAATCACAACCACAATCATCCCAACAGTTTACCTTGATTACATTTTTCGGGGCAGACAGTGAGGGACAAAAAAACTCCCCAAACCATGTAATCAAGGTAAAATGCTCAACTTACTGTGATTTTGTATTAAGGTCATATTCCCACGCTCTACTCCGTCTCCTGGGTGTGCTTCCTTAACTGATCGTAGAATCTCAAAGACAGGCATTCTTTCACTAACGCGTGTGCAATGTAAATATGCTTAACTGCTAAAGCCTTTTATTACACTACGGGAGCCAACCGCTGCCACGCCTTATAAAAACAATATATGGCTGTCACGTTAGAGTGCCGTAAACGTCACGTTAGAGCGCGGCAAACGTCACGTTACAGCGCGGCAAACGTCACGTTAGAGCGCGGCAAACGCCACGTTAGAGCGCGGCAAACGTCACGTGAGAGAGCGGGCAAACGTCACGTTAGAGCGCGGCAAACGCCACGTTACAGCGTGGCAAACGTCACGTTAGAGCGCGGCAAACGTCACGTTACAGCGCGGCAAACGTCACGTGAGAGAGCGGCAAACGTCACGTTAGAGCGCGGAAAACGCCACGTTACAGCGTGGCAAACGTCACGTTAGAGCGCGGTAAACGTCACGTTAGAGCGGGCAAACGCCACGTTAGAGCGGGCAAACGTCACGTTACAGCGTGGCAAACGTCACGTTACAGCGTGGCAAACGTCACGTTACAGCTTGGTAAACATCACGTTACAGCGTGGCAAACGTCACGTTAGAGCGTGGCAAACGTCACGTTAGAGCGTGGCAAACGTCACGTTAGAGCGTGGCAAACGTCACGTTAGAACGTCGTGTCACGTTAGAACGTCGTAAGCGTCATGTTAGAAGGCCGTTAACGTCACGTTAAAGCGTCACAAGCGTCACGTTATAAAGTCGCAAGCATCACGTTAGAACGTCGTAAGCATCACATTAGAAGGTCGTTAATGTCACGTTACAGCGTCACAGGCGTCAGGTTATGAAGTCGCGTCACGTTAGAGCGTCGCAAGCGTCACATTAGACTGTTGCAAACGTCACGTTAAAACGTCGTAAGCATCACGTTAGAACGTCGTAAACGTCACGAGAACGTATTGAATACCACGTTAGCACGTCTTAAACATCAAGTTATAACGACGTTCTAACTTGACGTTTACGACGTTCTAACGCGACGTTTGCGACGTTCTAACGCGACGTTTACGACGTTCTAACACGACGTTTACGGCGTTCTAACGTGATATTTAAGACGTTCTAATGTGATATTTAAGACGTTCTAACGTGATATTTAAGACGTTCTAACGTGATATTTAAGACGTTCTAACGTGACATTTAAGACGTTCTAATGTGATATTTACGACCTTCTAACGTGACGTTTACGACGTTCTAACGCGATGTTTACGACGTTCTAACGCGATGTTTACGACGTTCTAACGCAATGTTTACGCCGTTCTAACGCAATGTTTACGCCGTTCTAATGTGATATTTACAATGTTCTAACGTGACGTTTAAGACATTTTACGGAACGTTTCTACAACTCGTGACAAGCTCTGCACTTCTTTCCTCAGAGTTGATCAGAAATGACTCTGTCTTTACATATTATCTAAGCTCAGAACCTCATCTTCGTGCTGTCGAGGACAAAAGGCAGATTCTTCCTTCCCGCTTACAAACAGCACAATTAAGGATATTCACGAAAGCAAACCTCTTCCTTATAATCTCTCAGTCTCTTCATTCATTCCTCCCTTTTTAAACGACTACTGCCACAGAAAACGTTGGCCCTGCCGTAAAAAGGGAAGTCGTATTGGCTGTTCGGTAACTGGAGCTCAGACAGGCAGAGTGCCAAAGGTCATGTAATGCAATAAGGACTTGGGACAATAAACACAGCACGTGCCAAAGGCGGCGCAGCGGCCGGGCACACGCAGGGCAAGGTGCCGGGGTGAGATCGGTGTCTAGACACGCCCGCGACACGCTGGGGAGTAAATATCACAATACCAAGCGCTGTGCGGGTGAGGAAACACAAGCCCGAGCGCTACCCGGGACCCGCCGCGCTCACGTCACAACGTGTCCCGCGTGGATAAGACCGACGCCTCTTATATGTGTCAGTGCGTCTTTAACATCCCTCTATACTCTATTTAAAGAGGAAGTGACGGAGGGACACTATAGGGATTTCGCCCTGTGATCAGAAGGTCGCAGGGTCGAATCCCGGAGCGGTAAAGTTACCACTGAGGTTTTTATGAGCAAGGCACCGTCCCCCAAGAACCGCTCCCCCGGGGGCTGCCCACTTGTTAGCTGCCCGCTGCTCCTTAACGGATGGGTTAAATGCAGAGGTCAGATTTCGTCGTGGCGCACTGTGTGCTGTGGTGTGGTGTGTTCACAATGACAAATGTGACCCTCCACGGCAAAACCAGTCGCTTGTCGCAAATTGAGTTATTACAGTATGTAAATCAAGCTTCAAAACGATACCTATATGGAATAAATCGGACGACATATGACTGAGATATCAACATTCAGAGTCGGGTTTCTCCTGTCACGCCAAGTGAGAAACGGAGAAATCTGCCTTTGAAGTTGACTATCGCCGTAGCACTCACAGACGCTTGGTGCGGTCGCGGCTACGTTTGTATTTACGGTAGCCTACGCTGCATTCACAGCCACACGGATAGCCTACCTGCGTTAGGTTAACTGAACTCGGGAGACGGAGATGGATTCCGGAGAAATATCTTCACGCTGGTCAACCAGTGGATTTAGCGTAAATATTGAAGTAGAGCGGTCAAAACACAAACTTTTAACATTCTGCTGGAATTGAATTCCTCACCTCAAGAAAGTCACGTTTTTAGGACGGAAAGGGTAAGTTTTTCAGCAAAATGTATTGTGTGATACAAATATCACACCATTCACAAATATCTTTCTTGATTCAGCAACAGATGTAACAAGGTTCACAAAGATAATTTATGACTTACAAATAAATGCAACAGCATTCACAAATGCATTTCTCGACTCGAATAAAAAAGTTACACCATGCACAAATGTCAGTGCAGTTACATTTATTCACAAAGCGATAAACCTGCATTTACTAACCACCGTATATATTTGTGAATAGGGCTGGGTATCGTTGCCGATTTCCTGAATCGATTCGATTCCGATTCACAAGGTCATGATCCGACTCAATTCTCGATTCGATTCGATATCGGTTTATTTCGAGATTTCTTTGCGTCAATACTAGTTTTGCTTGGTTATAAAATAACTTGTTTTAAAACCGGAAGTGTTGCCAAACATCGACGGTGATTTGAGCGGAGCAGCTTCAGCCATGGCTCTCTTTGGTTTGGGTTTCGCCGGTCTGACGTTTTTATAGCTCTCCTTGCGCGGTCGCGAGAAGTAGTGCATAGCCGCAGGGAAAGATCGATCCGCGAATGTTTGAATCGATATCGTATTTTTCGAACGAGAATCGATTTTTTGAACCCAGCCCTATTTGTGAATACCCCTACATTTATTTGTGGATTTTTGAGACCTCCCTGACAGCGCTCAATGCACAAACGTGTTTTCAAAAGGTAGCCTATCTTATGTCTCCAAAGTTTACTTTAACTGAAGTTCAAGAGTATGATTTAATGTTGACAACATTGCGCTACATTCGCACATTGCAGTAGTCTCTTGGAGGGAACGGTACATTTGGCCAGAGAATGTTCAGGTTTGACTCAGTCAACACCACGCAAAAATCAAGCGCCGTCAGGGAGGTCTCGAAAATCCACAAATAAATGTAGGGGTATTCACATATATACGGTGGTTTGTAAACGCAGGTTTATGGGTTTGTGAAGAAATGTAACTGCACTGACATTTGTGCGTCGTGTAATGTCGAGAAATGCATTTGTGAATGGTGTTGCATTTATTTAGTTATATAAGTCATAAATTATCTTTGTGAATCTTGTTACATTTGTTGCTGAACCAAGAAAGATATTTGTGAATGGCGTGATATTTATTCGATAATATTGACACTAAATTCTCTCCATATTTTTCCCCCCGCCCAGTTTGCTCCATGCATCAGGGTCTTGCTGATTTCCACACAGTAAAAGTCATTCCTTTCTAAACGCTTTGCCTTGTTAGCGCGTCGAAACAAGTCAAATATCAAACATACGATCAATAAGCAGTACGTAAATCACAGCAAAGAGCATTGTTTTGTTAAATCATAAAACCATGATTGACACATTCCTCGAGGCCGCGACTCCCAAAGCGCGCGGAAGGCAAACGAACGGCATCGTAAGCGAACCACGAGAGGCGGTCTTATAGCTGCAGTCCTGGTTAGAATAAAATGTTCAGGTTGTAGGTCTTTTTTCCTCTTAAGGAGCTGCTTATGAAGCCGTTTTTGGTGCAGACAGGCAATCTTTTAAGGATTTTAGAAAGCAGAGCCGGGAATGTTAACGCAAGCAAATAAATGTGGAAAGTAACGTTCCTTTTGAATCATATGAGCGATTTTGCGTCGAACCTTCACCGATACCTCCAACACCGACGTTTATCTGACTGAAGCCCGGTTCGTACATAACGCGTGCCTGTAAACATTTATTATCCTGAAAAAGTAGCCGGTTCTCTGCGTCCACAGTTCTGAGATATACAGATGGCGTCTTGCACTGGCCTGAAACGTCAGCCTGTACAGCAGATACCACTTTGTGTCCGTTCTTCATGTGGTTGTCTGCCAAATGTCTGCAACCGATTATGGATTTTATGGGCCAACTAGAGCTGCAACTATCAGTTCTTTTTGTTATTGAGTTTTCTATCAACTTTTTCATCCATTAATGGAGTAATCCGATACATTATTTTGTGTTTTTAGGCTTATTCTAGTGTGTGAGTAGAAGTTAGAACACACGCTTTATGTTGTTGTGTTCAGGACGTCCTGCGCTCCTCAAATTTGTCACAGTTTGATGTGTAAATGTTATGAAATCAGCACATTTCTGATGAAAACTGACTCGCGTCTGTAGAAATGTTTCGTTCGTTTAGTTTTATGTCAAATAAAAGTGCTGAGACTGTAGACATAACTACTAGAAGTAGTAAGAACGGTGTTTTACTGTCGAGTTGCAGAGTTTTTAGGATGTATTCTATGGCTTAACATTCTATTGTGGAAACACTTCTTTATCCATTTGATATCCATCAGAATATAGAATAAAATGTTTGATAAATAAATGTTCTATATTTTTTCTTTCCTGATTACACTAGAACATTATCAAATTGAAACGAAAAATCTGATCAGTTGAAAATGAAGAAATGCTGAAGTTCTGGGTCATTTTGTACCAATTTGGTCTAGAAAACGAGCTGCTTTTGGCCTTTCGGGGAGAGAACTACATTTCCCACAATCCCCCAAGCACCTCCCTGGAGCCGCGTCACATTGAAGCGTTAGGCGCACGTTCCGGTTCTGGTTGTTGTGGTTATTTATCAGCTAAAATATGGGTTTTGTCTGTAATAAAGCGGACGTTTTGACTGAACTGGAGCGTTTTAGCGAGTAACGGCGCTCACCAACACAACACATGTTTACATCGCGAAAAATGTCATTTATGTGTTTTTACGCCTTTACTTCTGTTTTTGTGCACGGAATATCTCACAAATACTTTCACACACAGAGGGATCAGGTCTCGTCTTGATCGCGCCGCTGAAAACGTTGTGCGTCATTAATAAGCGTCCGTGTGAAACACCAGCGGCACATGATCTAGCGAGTGAAATGAATTAAACCAAGCTTCGATTCTAGAAACACTGCCTCCACTATCTTTTGTAATCGAGTTATTCAAGTTATTCAAATACTCGTTTCAGCTCTAACAGAATATGAAACGACAGACGCTTCAATTTCGTTGTTGTAACCCTAGTACTCTTGGGAACACATTTGAGCACACGATTCTTTCAACAGACCATGTTCTTCCAGCTAACGCTTTTCCTGCTTAAGGGAGGCGTGTGACGTCAGCCTACACTGCTAAGTCTCCGTTTGTTCTCACATGCCTCAGTCTGGGAAAACTGCCGGCACACTGACGGGTTAACGTGCATGTGTGAAGGGGGCTTACGCTGGTGGGGCTCCAGACTCCAGCTTTTTTTAGTAAAATAACCAGCTGGATTAGGAATTTGCATGATTGCAATATTTGACTTTGAAGAGTGTTCTTCTGAAAATGAGTGTGCGCGCAACGCTGCCGTGAGCATCCCCTAAAGGAGCATGTCGCGGGCGGGCGTTTCTAAGGGTGTGTATGAACTGGACTCGCCCGGTTTCACAGATTCTCTGAGGCAACCACGTTAAAACCAGGTTTTAAACGCTGCTGTTTTTCTACTCTGAACCCAGACGCAGTACAAAGAGCGAAACTATCCCAGGATTAAGGAGCTGAAATCCACGTCAAAAGTTTCAGCTTCACCACGGTCAGGTCTAAGACCCAAGCGCTCAACCAATACGTCAGTACGTTTGGCGGCAGAACGGAAGCCGCGTGCAATGCCGACTGACAACATTAATCCATAAGCAAAATAAGGAGAATCATTTGGCTACGGCTAACCTTGCCATTTCACATGAATTAGGGAAACTGGCTTGAAAGCAGAGCTGCAACTATCGATTCTTTTTGTAATCGAGTATTCGATCGATTTTTTTCATCAATTAATCGAGTGATCTGAAAAAGTCTTTGTAAAGAAACAGAAAAAAACGAGTCTGAAAGTGTACATCCAACTGGTGTTTATCCCTGAATGTCCCTTTCATAAAAATCTAAACCTTTGTTTTTAGGTTAGTGTCAGGAGCAAACATTTCTTTATCCATTTGGTATCAATCAGAATGTAGAATAAATTTTTTTTTTAAATTGATAAATAATTTTTTATATGTCCTTTTCCTACTGTTTTCTCTAACATTATAAAATTAAAAAATAATCTGATTAACAGAAGTGAAGAAATACTGATGTTTTGGGTCATTTTGGTCTATAAAATGGGCCGCTTTTGGCCTTTCTGGGAGAGAACTACATTTCCCACAACCCCCCACGTGCCACTCGGATCCGCGTCACAATAAATTCCGGCGTTCCGGAATAAACGCTGGAAAAAACGGCTGTATTGTGAGTAGAAGGCAGGTTGTTGTGGTTAGGTATCAGCTAAAATATGAGTTTAGATTGTAATAAAGGGGAAATTCGGCGTGTTAGCGAGTGCACACTCACCAACACAGCGCACGTTTACATCACGAAAAAAGTCATTTATGCTTTTTCACGCGTTTACTTCTGTTTTGGTGCACGGAATATCTCCCAAATACTTTCACACACAGAGGGATCAGGTCTCGTCTTGATCGCGGCGCTGAAAACGTTGTGCGTCATTAATAAGCGTCCGTGTGAAACACCAGCGGCACATGATCTAGCGAGTGAAATGAATTAAACCAAGCTTCGATTCTAGAAACACTGCCTCCACCATTTGTTGCAATCGAGTTATTCAAATACTCGTTTCAGCTCTACAGATATTTTCAATATTTATTCTGAACGCACGTTCATCGCATTTATTGTGACGCGGCTCCGAGTCATGCGCGGGAGATTGTGGGAAATGTAGTTCTCTCCCAGAAAGAGAGAATATATCGAGATATATTTGTGACCCTCCACGGCAACACCAGTCGCTTGTCGCAAATTTTCCAAATTGAGTTATTATGTTAATTATGGGCATAAATCAAGCTTCAAAACGCTACCTATATGGAATGAATGGGACGACATATGACTGAGATATCAACATTCAAAGGAGTCGGGTTTCTCCTGTCACGCCAAGTGAGAAACGGAGAAATCCGCCTTTGAAGTTGACTATCGCCGTAGCACTCACAGACGCTTGGTGCGGTCGCGGCTACGTTTGTATTTACGGTAGCCTACGCTGCATTCACAGCCACACGGATAGCCTACCTGCGTTAGGTTCACTGAACTCGGGAGACGAAGATGGATTCCGGAGAAATATCTTCACGCTAGTCAACCAGTGGATTTAGCGTAAATATTGAAGTAGAGCGGTCAAAACACAAACTTTTAACATTCTACTGGAATTGAATTCCTCACCTCAAGAAAGTCACGTTTTTAGGATGGAAAGGGGAAGTTTTTCAGCCAAATTGATTCACAACAGTACAGTATAGACCTTCCACTGTTTCAAAACACTACAAACAAAAAATCCAACATTTAACCCCACGCAACATAAACGCTCGTTTTTCTCGGAAACCTCTGTTGCGACAAGCGACTGGTTTTGCCGTGCAGTCACATTTTGTTTATCGCACTATAATTTAAAAATATCGCAATATTATTTTTAGGGCATATCGTCCAGCCCTAGATACAATATGTATAAAGTCTGACTGATTTTACTATGAGCTTGGTGATCTTTGAATCAACGTACTGTTAATAACAACGACAACCGTGTTAATAACTAAGTAGTAGCAGCACGTCATAAACAAAATGCAGTTTTACTCACAAATCCAGCCTGCTTATTAGCTACAAAGCTAAAGATCTAATCACCCCTTGCACCTTCATGTGGCCAAACAGCATGACACGCTGAACGCTTCATCGTCATTATTTCCCAGTGGACCATGTAGCATCTCACGTAGAGCACATCCCCATTTGTACTTTGCTCCAGGCTCACTGCGAGGTCAGGTCAAACTCACCGCAGGAAGGGACACTAGTGGGAGCCTGACTTTCACCGGCAAATATTTATTTATTTATTTTTACTTCCCAAGGACAAAAGAGCAGAAGCTGCGAGGGCCGAACCCTGCGGATCGGACCGGCTGGGTGAAAGGCGACGAGGCCCACAGAGTAAACACATCACCCTGTGGAACCCGAGTCACTGTTACAAAGGTGAGCGCAGGTCTGGGACGGAGTGACCCTACTTAGAGTGAGGAACTAATCGAAGCCTATGAAGGACGCAAGCCGAAATGTACGGTATTTCCTCACTTACAGGGCGACGTGACCAGCGTTTTGTTACAGCAACACCTTTACACTTTCGGGTTTCCTTAGCATTTATTTTTACAAAATCAGAAAAGGGCCACGGAGCACAGCAGTTGAGGTTTACGGTACTTACTTCCACCAATGTAGATCTGGAATTTCAAATTCACTAGTTACACCCATAACATATTTTACTAATTGTTTGGCAACTAAAGACTTTAGTTGTGCATTTTTAAAAATCAATGGCTAGAGTAATTTTTGGACAGTTTTATGTGACGGATTGCTGAAATGTACAGACTATATAACGACAGGAGGTCGACCGATATTGTTTTTTTCACGGCCGATATCGATACCAAGTATTGCTAGTAAACTAACTGCTTAGCTAACTGATATTTGGGGAGGAACAAAAATAATAATAAAGAAATTCTCTGTCAAAATTTGGAATTTTACAAACACCAAGCTCAGCTGAAACTCTCCTCTTCTTCTACTCAGAGCTTCACACTGCACTCGGCTGTAAGCGTGGTGTGAGTGACAACGAGGCTACTACTGATCGACATAATGTCGCCCACGCTGGTTATTTGGATTAATTTTTTTAATTCAGTTCATACTTAAAAAAAAAAAGAATCCTGTTTATTCTTTCCCCAGTGTGTTCATGTACTGTAATCTTAAAAATACACTTCCGTGTGTGTCGTCATGTGACATCTGTGGGCGTTTGGTTCAGCTATTTTAAAATTACAAAAATTTACGGTACAAACCTTGTCAGTGAACTATGAAAGCAGAAAAAAAAACAATAACAATAACAACCAAATCGTTCTTTAATCCTAACCAAAGCAAGACGTTCAATAAATCATGACATTAATCTGAGGTCACATCATCCAGCCCTAACTTCTTATTCTTAATACAAAGAGGGCGTCTCACCTGTATAGCCGGCACACCAGCCCCACGATGACACCATGGCCAACAGCCATCTGAACATCACGCCTTCGATGTACCAGAACCTAGAACTGTCCATTATTCTGAGTGGCTGCAGCACGATCAGGTAGAGGCAATAGGACGGGATGGCAACGCAGTTGTTGACGAACATGAAGATGAAGCGCAGCAGTGCCTTGAGTAAAATCCAGCCCAGCCTGCGGCCCGTCTCCAGGAAGGATGCCATTCTGCAACTGCCTGTCTGTAGGACAACAGTAAAGAAAAGCCCATGTAAGCACACAAGCTGCTGAGTCCGTCTACACAGCAAACACACAGTATTGCAGCGCTGGACGATTCTCCAGACTACAGAGGTCTGCAGTCCACAGGGCCAAAGCTGAACCCGTTATTTCAGAGAGCTGGGCTAGTAATCGAAAAGAAATTTTAATTGTGTTTAAGTGAGCGATTGTCATTGTGAACACACGACAGCACGGCACACAGTGCACCACAACCAAATGTGACCTCTGCATCTAACCCATTCGTGAAGGAGCAGTGGGCAGCTTTTTTTTGGCCAACGCCCAGGGGGCAGTGCTTGGAGACACTAGCTTGCTCACAAGTACCTCAGTGGCACCTTTACTGGGTCCGGGACTTAAAGTCCACCACCACTGGGACCCTGAGCAAACCTCCGAACCGTAAGTTGCTAAAAAAAAATAGAAGCTGCTCTGTACAAGAGCATCTGATAAATGCTGTAAATGTAAATCTCAGACAGAAAGCATTTACCATGGACACAGGTCATAACCAATCCACATTCTTCATGCTGTTCACTATTTATGACATTTTATGAGCCACCGACATTTGCTCTCATGCGTCATAAAGTCCACACATTGTAAGCAAACACACACACACACAACTTCTACACAACAGTGTGACGATTGTCAGCAGAAATTACACTAATTGTAGTGTTAAGACAGTGCTGTGTAAAACACAATCCAAAATCTAATTTATAGCTGTAAAAAATTGCGCCTTGGCTCCTTCAAACTAAAACAGTACACTAAATAGGTGTAATCGTAAGTCTTGCAGTTAAATGTGACAGCCATTTATCACACAATTAAATTACAGTGACTAGAAAGCTTTCTTCAGTAGTAAGTCTGAGGCTGCAGTGATCGAAAGTGAAGAGATGGAGCAGATACAACGAATCAAATGAATGAATGAACGAACGAATGAATGAATCCGAAAGTTAGTTGCTGCTACTGACTAATTCCAAACTCACTCAAATAAATACAGATCAGCAGCCAAAGCAACTACAGTGTGTAAGACCCAGAGGTGGACAGTAACTAAGTACATTTACTTGAGTACTGTACTTAAGTAGAGTTTTTGAGTATTTGTACTTCACTTGAGTAGTATTTTATTTGGAAACTTGTAACTTCCACTTCACTACATTTTAAAGACAAATACTGTACTTTTTACTTCACTACAATTCAATGAAGGTTCTCGTTACTCGTTACTTTCACATCTGTGGATAAAGTGGATGTTATTCCCCCTTTTCTAAAACGTGATTGGTTGTTTGACAGGTGACAGTCTATCAGTAATCAGTAGGGTTACGTCACGCCTGTAGACTGGAAATATAAAACCAAGTTCAGACAGTTCTGCCGTTTTCTGTCTTGATTAAAACATTGTTGCTGTTGGAAAGTCATGAAGCTAGAGGTGTAGAGCTGAGTTTTAAGCAGGTTGGAATGTTCGTTTTATGTTCTGAGCTGCATTTACAGCTATTACACTGTCTTCCTGATTAACGTACACATATATATTTGCACACACTGCCAGAGCTGGGTCAGAACACTACCATGCTGTTTTGTCAGGGTGTGTAGTCTTACAATGAATTAATAAAATAAACAAATGATTGGTTTTTTTTATCAGTTGAGGTTGTGTTTCATTCTGTAACGTTCTACCAATTCCACATTCTACAGCTTCTACAAGCTAGTCAGAGGCATTAGGTTTTGTAAGTGCTGTGGCAATAATGCAACAATGTGGTGAACGAAGATGCACTTTTAATCCTCAAGTATTTTTTTAAACGAGTACTTCAGTACTTTAACTCAAGTAAAAATTCAACTGTACAACTTGTATCGGAGTAACATTTGACGAGTGGTATCTGTACTTTCACTTAAGTAATGAAGTTAGCTACTTTGCCCACCTCTGGTAAGACCAGCCTTTAGTCACAGTCGGTAACAGCTGCCCAGATAACAGTGGCATCGGCGTGTAAGCCTGGAAAGATCTCACCCTGATGCCACTTCTCGCTGCTGTCCTTCTCGGACAGGAGGCGTTTAAGACGAACGCAGACCATGAGCAAACCCACACCCAGGCACCTCAACGCGGGCACATTTTATCAGTAAGCAGCACACCCACAAGCACACCCTTCCTCTTCGACTTCCATATTCCTACACAACACTGCGATCGTTACGAGCACAAATTACAGTCACTGTTAGAGTGTTTAAACGGTCCAGTCGCTAAAACGATCATCACACCCGACACGGTTTTGGAGTCGGCCAACTTGGCGCCCAGCTCCTTAAAGTCGGCACGGCTCCGGCTCCGGCTCCGGCTGTGGACAGTAAAGCGGGAATATGAACGGGACAAAGAGGACAGAGGGAGAGAGGAAAAACGACGACGGCGTCAACTCCAGTCCTCACCTCGACGACGACGACTCCTCCGCTCTTTCTTGGGGAACAGCGCGGCGGCTTCATACGGCTAGATAACGGTCTCTCGCTCCCCGCCCATGCATTAGCCGAGTCAGCTAATCAGTAACCTATTTAGGACAATGACTTTCTCGCATCGTCCCGTTCGCCGCCTCAGACGAAAAAGCGCAGATTGATCATCCGAAGGCGGACCATTAGCATTAGCCCCGTCCGCTAACCGCCCGCTAACGCTAATTTCACTCGCAACTCGCAACTTAACCCGCATATGACAACCGCCTCGCCCGTCCGGGATTTACGTTTGGGGCCTCGACTAACTGTCCCAAAATAATAATAATAAGAAGAATAACGTCATTAAGGTCGATCAATAATCAACAGCTTATCCAGCTAGCATTACTTGGGCTTAGTTTGAGTAATAAATACAGCTGCAGACTCTCAGCGCCACTCTCAGACCCCTTCCGGTGGACGCATGCGCAGAGGGCATACAAACGTAGTTGATCGGTTTCACGTGTTTACAGAATGTACGTTTATTATTTTCGAAGTAAACAAGTATAATAACAACACGATAAGTATATAATTTCTATTTACATTGTATTACATATGAATCATACTTCTACTTCAATTTCGTTCCTTTTACTGTTTACGCACAAACATATTTACGTCAGCAATTATCTATGATTTCTTATCAACGTTTTTATTATTCTCTTTTACAATGTAAACTTTTTTCTGCAATATCTAAGTTTCAACTCTCTGCGTTA
The DNA here is from genome assembly GCA_032718565.1 of Distichodus sexfasciatus. NCBI lineage: Eukaryota > Metazoa > Chordata > Actinopteri > Characiformes > Distichodontidae > Distichodus > Distichodus sexfasciatus. The sequence continues at coordinate 492,063 of JAVGVS010000068.1, read as the reverse complement.
AGTCGAGTCGTGTCTGGCTGCGCGCGCGTCCGCTTGGCGCACGCGCAAAACAACGCCACTCTCAAGCCTTTACCACCGTGAGGACCCGGTTAGCGCATGAGCAAAAGAGCAGCAAACGAAGATGGAGAACGGTGGAGTCGTCGACATGGAAATTATATTTCATGTATGTACGTGCTGTTTCCAGAATGAATAGATGATGAAATAGATGATGCATCGTTGTATCAACTACTGTTTCATTCATTCTGGACATGATTTGCACATGAAACCTTTAAGAATATTAGAACTAAAGTAATATCCAGAACCTTCAGATAAGGACTTAACAGAAATTAACCTGCGGGCCTTTAAAGATGTAAAAAAAAAAAAAAAAAAAAAAAAAAAAAAAGGATATTTGTTATGTGACTTTACACTGCGCACACATAGCAAAAATAAAATTACTGTTAATATTTAACATCTCGTTTTAGAATATATCGAAAATGATTTAACGATCATTAATATATGGAAAAGTAATATTTCACATTAAACAGTAAAACTATGTTCTGCGGTTCATATAAAACTGACACACTACGTTTGTCTGTTCTCTGTGCATGTGTCAACTTGAAGAGGTCTGGAAGAGGCATTTGTTTACTTGGGAGTTTCCTTTATATTTACTGTCTTTGGCTGATGAACTTAGCCAGCGCTTCCCAGACCACTAAGGGAACCTGTTCTTCACACTTGTGTAATTAAACTTAAATCAACAACTGCAATCCAACGGCTAGGTTTCTTACTTTTCAAAAGCCTGTCAGAGTACAAGTAAAAGAAAGTAAGTGATTATTTGTCGTTGTGAACACACCACAGCACAGCACACAGTGCACCACAGCCAAATGTGACCTCTGCATTAAACCTATCTGTGAAGCAGCAGTGGGCAGCTAACAAGCGCCCGGGGAGCAGTGCCTGGGAACGCACCTTGCTCATGAATACCTCAGTGGTAACTTTACCGGCTCTGGATTCGAACCTGTGACCTTCTGATCACGGGGCGAACACCCTACCGTTACGCCACACAGTTAAGAACGCGTGCAGAAAAGGTTTTTGATAAGTGCCCCAAAATTGTAAGATGTTTCTTTAACGATCAGCAATTAATCCAGCAATCTGGAATAAAAATGGAGATTTACCTATTAGCTATTTCAACTAAAATCCATATTTACCAATGCGCGCGCGCGCGCTCGCACACACGCGCACACACACACACACACACTTCTTCCAAACTCCAAGTACAACCAATTTTATTTTACACTCGTTCATTACCTTTTTCCCAACTACACATCTACCATAATAAAACATTCACTACTTCATTCCGTTTTTTTTGTTATATCTTGCCATTGTGTCTTTTAATAATTTTCACAAAGTGCTGTGTTTGTGTACTGTTATTAATGGGAATATAATGGCGCTCCTCGTTGTTTTGAGGTATTAAATAATAATAATAAAAAAAATTTTAAAAGGGATAGTCCTTTCCGGAGATGCGCTAATGCGTCTAAGCAGTGAATAAAATCCGACGGGGGACTTTTAACATGAATTCATGCGCTAAATTGGCTAAGCGTGAATGTTGTGCGGGTGACAGTCGCGCTGCAATGTTCCAATTTGTTATTTACACTGTGATTAACCCAACTGCCCTACTCCCAAAGTCTGCGTCCTCTCACGTTCGCCGTTAGCCAGTTTAGCGCGCGATTTCACCCTAAAAGTCACCAAACGCCGTTAGCAACGAAGACGACCGGGGAGGAATGCGCGACGTTCGGCGCCACTCGAGCTAAAAGTCTCCTTTCGTTTCTAGTCACGATTAGCCACATTAGCGTCAGTATTAGTGCACTGCGCCTTTAACGTGTGATGGTGGTCGTTATACAGCTAAGCGGCTAGCAGTGTGCCAAAGCTAACGGTGATTTGCTAGAAGTCCCCGTTTGTTTTCATTCATTTCTAGCTACGTTAACGATCTGAGACCGAACGTCCCTTTAATATAGGTCATAAGACGGCGAGTGGAGGACGCCAAAAATAAATCACAAAATAAAAATCATTGTAAAACAGCAGGACACGTATCTGCGCCCTGATCTGCCCAAAGGTGAAGGATGATCATTCTAACGGGGATATTATGCCACACGCACATGTCATTTGTCCAAAATAAGGTGCAACTGAGATGTCATCGCGAATGTGCATGATTAAATAAACGTTTGAAAGTGCCCATGTACTGCAACTGCTCAGGACCCTGCTCCGTTATGACAATGAAATAATGGGAATTATATGAGTAATTATTCTGTTACTGATGTAACAGTCGTTTCTCACCGTGCAAATGCCGGGGTTAGCTGGCCAAATGACGGACGAAGTCAAGTCACATGTAGATCACGACGGATCCTGGCAAATCTAAAAGCTCCTGGACGGCGAGAAATAAAATGATGCCATGTCAGTCAGGCAAGCCGGGCTCCGCTCCCATAATCCAGCCCCATGCATCAAACCAATCTCCCTCCTCGAGAGGATGTGCGAGAGGATGAAGAAGACGACAACGGTGAGGATGATGAGGATGAGGATGATGATGATGGTGGTGGTGGTGGTGATGGTGATGATGGAGCCGCTTATGTCAAATCCCCAAAAAAAAAACTGCGAGGTCGCAGTTCGCTTTCTGCATAAATCAAGAATTCGCTCGATGCCCTCCTTGATGTGGCCGGGTAAAAAGGCGCGACGCGTCTCGGTCCGGTGGCGAGCGCAGGTGCGAGCTGCTACCTGGCCAGGTGAAGGATGCAATGATTTGGTTAAAGGAAGGAGAGGAAAAAGACACTCGCGGATGGAGGAGAGAATGTCAGGACAGCGGCGTTAATGAAAAACGCTTCCTCTTCTATGTTCTTCTCACAGCGGCTATGTGGGTCGGCGGAAGGGCAGAGAGAGACATTACCGCTATCTGCTGGTCGAACCAGGGTACTCCAGTGAGGCTTATTCAAATCAAATTTGAATAATTTTGTGTCTCCTTTTCGTTTCTCAGATGTTAATATTCACGCTTTGAGTCATGTATCTTCGAATCCCCACATTCCGTGTGTTTAAAAATAGTTGGCAACAGTTTTCCCTCAAAATAGCCTTTAACTACAGCTTCAGTTGTCTAAAAACGCAAACGCAAACGCAAAGATCGCACAAGAAAAACAACTAGGCACTTCGTTCTTCCACAGTTTTTCCACCGCGGTGAAGTTGGTTTCAGGTTGGATATTGGTTCTTTTTTCACTAGCTTCCACACGAAGTGAGCTATCTGAACCTCTTAATCCCAACTGGGGTCGCGGGGGAACCGGCGCCTATCCCGGGAACTTGCGAGCGCAGGCGGTGGAACAACCCTGGGCAGGCGCCAACACACCGCAGGGCGCACACATTCACACCTTACGGAGGCCAATTTAGAGACACCAATTAACCTACATCGCATGCTTTTGGACTGTGGGAGGAAACCGGAGCACCCGGAGGAAACCCACGCGAACACGGGGAGAGCATGCAGACTCCACACAGAAAGACCCTACGGCCGTCCCCGGGGTTCGAACCCAGAACCTTCGTGCTGTGAGGTGGCAGCGCTAACCAACCAATTCAGAACGGTCTGGCTTAAAAGTATGAGACTAGTCAGACCCACCTCGATTTATTGGGATTTTAGGCAACTTCATTTTTTTTAAATTCATATTTTAAATTAAAAAACCAGTGAGTTTTCTATGGATTTTTTTAAATAGCTTCCACATCAAGCCTCCCTGTGACCACAAATGAATTCTGAACTATTTGGCTACATGAGGATACTCGGATGCACCTCAATTTATTGCGATTTTATGAATCTAAAATAAAACCATTGGTTTTCTGTGAAATAGTCTTTTTTTCTTCAATAACATCCACTCAAAGTGACCATCTGAGCCCAAATCAATGCACAATGGATTGGCTAGATGCGATTAGTCAGACATACCTCAATTTATTGGGATTTTATGCACCCTCAAATAATCAGAAGGTGGCAGAAGGTTCGAATCCCAGACCAGTTCAGTTACCACTTACTCACCAGCAAGGTACTGTCCCCAAGCACTGCACTCCAGGCACTGCCCATGATAGCTGCCCACTGCTCCTTCACGGATGGGTCAAATGCAGAGGTCACATTTCGATGTGGTGCACTGTGTACTGTGCTTTGTTCACAATGACAAATAATCACTCGCTTGCACGTAATCAGGCCCGGCCCTAACAAATTTGGAGCCCTAGGCAAGATTTTAGGTGGCGTCCCCTTGCATCGCAGTAAATTCCACTGCTAGTGTACATACACTCACTAGAAACTGAATAGCTTTGTCTTAGACGTTCTTTTATTTAAATAAACCAATAGCACATTCAAAATACTTAGAAAGAGATAGAAAAAAAATATGAACTGAATATATGAAATACAATATAAATAGCTTACATAAAGTATTAGATTTAAATATTCCCAAAATGAAAAGTGACATAACTTATATTTTAAATACAATATAAATAAGGCACCGCACGAAATAAGACATTAGAGAAATCAGTAGGCACAAAAAATGACAAGGATTTGAATAAAAATTTTAACAAAAAGGTGATCTTACAAAGACCTGCTGAGGTGGAGGCGACAGGAGGATTTGCCGGGGTGGGACTGAGAAACCACAGCAGCGCATCTGAAGACAGAAGAGGAGTATGTGACACCAGTCTAATAATAAACACATGATTTCAGGAATAAAATGAAATGAAATAATATAAATGAATATGGTGGCCTCATAGGAAAGTTACATATTATTATTATTATTACTACTACTTAATAGGCTTTGCACAGCAGGTAAATTCATATGAGCTTGTTCTTTTCATATTAAGACACATTAATACCAACTAGTTTTAAGAATAGTGGAATGTTACACTTTTTTTCTTCCTCCGTTTGTGGTGCCCCCTGGATGGATGGCGCCCTTAGCATTTGCCCATATTGCCTATGCCACGGGCCGGCCCTGCACGTAATGTTTTACCGAATATTTTGACTTCATGTCTTACAGAAGAGCTGACTTCATATGATCCCTAATTATGATCAAACCTCTCTATCTCCATCCTTACTTTACTCCCACTTTCCCACCTTTACTGGTCATCTGTTTGTTTTTAGTTCATGTGTGACAGTGAATGTCAAACAATCTCACATCCTGTACCACAAGGATTCTGGAAGCTTGACGAGCCGCATCTTCTTATGAAATCAGTGGTACCCACATCACTTAGTTGAAAGGATAATTGAGCCTGGAAACTTTAAGCAACATTTTTATATTTCTGGAGAATTTCTGATCACATCATTAGCTGTTTTTTAGAGAAAGTTGCAAAGTCAGTGGAAATATGTGACCCTCCACGGCAAAACCAGTCGCTTGTCGCAACGGAGGTTTCCGAGAAAAACGAGCGTTTATGTTGCGTGGGGTAAAATGTTGGATTTTTGGTTTGTAGTGTTTTGAAACAGTGGAAGGTCTATACTGTGCTGTTGTGAATCAATTTGGCTGAAAAACGTGCCCTTTCCATCCTATAAACGTGACTTTCTTGAGCTGAGGAATTCAATTCCAGCAGAATGTTAAAAGTTTCTGTTTTGACCGCTCTACTTCAATATTTACGCTAAATCCACTGGCTGACTCGTGAGTCTCCCGAGTTCAGTTAACCTAACGCAGGTAGGCTATCCGTGTGGCTGTGAATGCAGCGTAGGCTACCGTAAATACGAACGTAGCCGCGACCGCACCAAGCGTCTGTGAGTGCTACGGCGATAGTCAACTTCAAAGGCAGATTTCTCCGTTTCTCACTTGGCGTGACAGGAGAAACCCGACTCCTTTGAATGCTGATATCTCAGTCATATGCAGGGGTGGAAGTAACGAATTACAAATACTCACGTTACTGTAATTAAGTAGATTTTTTGGGTACTTGTACTTTCATGAGTAGTTTTTCAAGTGTGTAATTTTACTCATACTTGAGTACAATTTACACCATGTAATCTACTTCGCTACTTATAAAATCAAAAGTCGCTACTCAGTACGCCCACAATTTGAATTAATATTCAAACCTTTCATCTGCATCTTTGCAGCCAATAAGGCTGTGCAATCGCGACCGCGCCAATTAATCTATGACGTAAGCAAAGAATAAACTCCGCTGCAGCAGCAGGCACAGGTGTCTGGAGGTACTACACAGTGGAGTACAAACTCATTTATAGACTGAAGATCTAGAGACAAAGAAGCCAAAATGGAGCCAGAAGACAACACTGTCAACGCGTGAAAATGATGGAGAAAAGATGGAGGACGAGTGCCCGCTGCCTGCAGTTCGCAGTGTATTGGGAAAAGTTTAAACTGTTCTATGCATGTTCAAAAACATTTCTGTCATTGTTTTAACAAACAAAATTCCTGCTTTAAATCTACATTTATTTACAAAACAAATTGCCTTTCTGTACCTTGTTCATCTGAGAAATGTGCTTTGAACGTAGATATTTTATACTGATGAATCGAATCGAATGCCTGCTATTGACGACGCAATAAAACATCCATCGGTTAAAAAGTAATTAATACTCTGAGTAGTTTTTGAGAAGAGTACTTTGCACTTTTACTCAAGTATTTTTTTGTTAACACCAGTACTTTTACTTGTAATTGAGTACATTTTAACCAATGTAACAGTACTTGTACTTGAGTACAAATTTTCAGTACTCTTTCCACCTCGAATGAATCGAACGACATATGAGTCATATGTCGTTGGATTCATTCGATATAGGTATCGTTTTGAAGCTTGATTTATGCCCTTTCATGAAAACATCATAACCCAATTTGGAAAATTTGCGACAAGCGACTGGTTTTGCCGTGGAGGGTCACATACATAAAGTTAAGTTCTCCATTATCTCAACCTGAGTTGATTTGTACACGGTGCACGATTCTAAAGGACAGAAGCTGAACTGTAAAACTGTTTGGATTTTCACCCCTTTTTACAACCATACATCTTTAAAACCCGGTTTTGATGCATATGCACATTTAGCACGATGCTACTTGTACAAGCATTACCAAGTATTTTCTTGCACTGTTAGTACCATTAGCATTTTACTGTCACTAACAAGTAGAAAATCATATCTTCAGTAATCGGAAAAGCAGAATCTGGTAGTCGTGGTTCATTACAAATCTAAGATGAACTTCTCATTTAAAACTAAATTAAACGCCAAAAAACAACTGCTGTAAAAATCGGTTTATTCGTTTAAAAGTTATGACCAGTCTGATCATTGCGCTTCAGCTTCTTGTCAAATACTGTGGCCACAGGGGGATCTGGGATCTCTTTCATGTTTAATGAAACTTTGCCTTTTCTTCTAATAGACACTATTAATCAAGCTTTGCCTACGTGAGAGGAAATTGTGCTGCAATATACACAGGTTTCCCCCCCTTGATGAGACACACTTTGCTGAACATCTCTCTTCAAATCCCTGAGGTGTGATAAAAAAAAAGAGCATACTGAATGTGCTTTAACGCTGTCTGAGAATAAATGTTGTATTCATCAGCCCAGCAAGTGTTTCATCAGAGTAAATGTTTCTAGACCTATAGCCGACCTATTCAGCTCAAGTGGGTGAAAAGGCGGCCTGGAGTTCTTAGCGGGACATATCTGACAAACGGCGGTTTGTAAAACAAACAATGAGCCGCCTCAATTCTTTAGCATTACTTCTTCAGCAAGGCATGGGAAATCTTTTGCTGCTAAATGCCGCAGCCCCTTAAACCTTTCTTCGCAGTTTTTGCACATTTTACCAAAATGCAGCCGCAACAAGTGATCCCTAAATGTTTAGTTTTTGAATTTGAAATCAAAAATGTGTCCCTCTCTACATGTCCATACAAAAGCTCACAGTTACAAAATTTTTTCAGAAGAATATTTATGTTCATCAGTGCAGCAAGTGTTTAATTAGAGCAAAGGGTCATGAACTTATAGACCACAGAGCTCAGCTTTACACACACACCGCCAGGTGAAAATGACAGGATGGAAACAGTTCTTAGGAGGATATAATCGACAAAGAAAAGAAGCATTATGGGCACGTGGTCACTGGAAGCGAGCAGTCACGTTCCTTTGAGCAGCCTGGGTTCCAGCTTGTTGCTGTTGCTGCTGCTGTTGTAGCTGGTGACGTAGCTGCTGGGAGTAAGGATCCTCCAGGGACTTGACCGCCACCGTGCTTTTGGGCCCCGTCTTCCACTCCACCCCGCTGTCGTCCACCACCGACGCCTCCACCATCACACTGTGGCTGCCCAGGATGGAGAAATTGAGGAGGAACTGGGTGCTGAAGTAGTCGTTGTGAGGCTCCACGCGCTGCTCGATCTCATTGGTCTTGGATTCGAGAGGAATCTGCGAACGCAAATGCGGATTAGGAACGTAAAAACTTGAGGGACGTGAAAGGGGCAGAGAAGGATGAAGGAAGCGTTCCAACGTTTGACCTTCGTGCTAGGGAGGTCTTAAAACGCAAACTGCCAGTAGGTGTCAAATGCACACATCTAGCTCATATTCTGGGAGATTTGTCTGCTGTGGGTTTTCAGTTGTAAAAGGAGAAAATTATGGCGGCCCCGTTGCCAAAACCCACAATGGAAGTGAGCAGCAGTCTACAATTATATAATAATTGAATAAATTATATATTAATCCATATTATCTACATTAATGTTAATCTACATAATCGATCAAGTTTCAGTCAGATCTTTTTTTGCTTGTGGACGAGCAAATTAATAAAAAGTTCTCTGATAAACACATACCGTCAGTAATCACGTTTTCTGTCAAAAAATGTTTAACTTCTTAAATGCCTTTAAAAACTTTCCCAACAGCCATCTGGGCTACCAGAGAAAACACTCACAAAAGCATTAAATCGCCATTTTCCTTGAATGTGTCAGCAACACAAGCGGCTAGTGCATTAATCACAGGAATTACGTGTGCAGAAGTACTGAACGTTTAAAACATGCAGGTGTTCATGCCAATTTAAGACCTTTTCTGAATTAAGAGGTCATCCAGGCGACTGAAGAACATTTTTGAAGTTGGGGGTTTCCTCCGAATGCAGCTCACCTTATAATCTGGCCCCGTTTTGGCCTGCAGGGTGGAGCTCACATTAAGACACACGGACTGGATTTTCCGGAAGAGTCCGGGGGTGGAGCCATGCTGGACCACGCCCTCCACCTTCAGCGTGAGCTGCTGGTTGTTCTGCACTGTGATTGGCTCGTTGGGAGTGCGGGGTGAAGGAGACAGAGCGAGCTGGCGGCGGAAAAAGACAAACGAACATCAGTGATTAAGAAGGTAAGGTTTCCCGTCTGAAACACAGCCAGCCACTTGCCCCATCGCCCCCTTTCACTTACTGTTCGCCGGGCACATGAAATGAACCGGACTTTACACAAAGTGCTTATTTGTAGCGTAAACCTACACATTTGGTCGGAATCTCTCTTTCAGATTTTCTCATACTCTCTGTACTGCAGAATGAACGTAACAGTTTATGATATTTAGCAGTCAGAAGGGAAACGATATCGCAAGCAGTCCGTATTTTCAGCATGATAAAGGAGCGCAAACGCCATAACAGGCCGATAAGGAGATAAAAATCCTAATTAGCAGTAACTTCATTGTTCTCCGCACTACTAGTGATATTACAAAGTATCGTCAGTTGCCATCGTTTAATCAGCGCAACAGCCATTTGAAGTGAGCGACTGTGTGTCACTGTGAACGCACCACAACGAAACGTGACGTCTGCATTTGACCCACCCGTGAAGGAGCAGTGGGCAGCTAACAAGGCTTTTTCTTCTTCTTCTTCCCACTTTTCCTCCTTTTAAGGAGACCCTCTTAACTGCTTCTAATATTAGGCTCACTGAGGAGATGTTGACTTGTGTTTTTTTTTGTCAACAGTCCAGCTACAACCTTCTCTTTCCCCGCAATCCTTTTTCAGATTAAAAACACTGTCACTCCTTATTATGGCCACAAGCGGGCAAATCCGTTAACAGAAATTCCACAGCGCACAGGTTAACAGCTAGGTTACCTATAAATAGTGGTGGAGGAAGTACTGAAGTTCAGTACTTAAGTAAAAGTACAAATATCCTGCAAAATATGTACTCAAGTAAAAGTAGAAGTGCTACATCGACAGTCTTACTTAAGTGAAAGTACTGAGTACTGACTTTTAAATTTACTTTAAAGTACTTTTTTTAAGTAAAAGTACTCACGCAATGGGTTGTGTCAACGGCTGGGCTGTGCCTTTTTGTAAAAGAATGTAGATATGCTGACTTACGCCTCTGCCGACGTCATTGCTCGTGTGTGTGTGTGTGTGTGTGTGTGTATTGGAAAGTTTGGTGTGCTTATTGTGCGTGCACTCTGCAATACTGTGTCCATGTTGAATGTCTCGTCTTCTTGAAATCAAGCCACTCTACCTGCTCGTGCCGCTACTAGACGCGCGCTCTGCCATCACTGGAGCTAATAAAGCCACCACATTGGTTGGCAATGGCAATAGTGATGGGAAGTTCGGATCATTTTACCGACTCGGACCTTTGAGTCTCGTTCAGCAAAATGACCGAATCTTTTTTCGAGTCATTTCGCTCATTTCGTTCATTTTAGCAAAATACGATTAAAATGTTACCTGTTACCTCCCTAACACATCTACTGCTTACACAAACGTTGATCACACTACAAACAAGACAAAACTATAATGCTATAAGAAACAGAAAATATTAATTCATTGTTTACCTGGGTCTTTAGTCTATGATTCGCTCACCTCGCCTCTTATCTGACAAGTTTTCGGGTTTGAGTCGTTCGTTCATCACGTGACAGCCCCATTAGCTAACCAACGCAGTCTGAGCCGGAAACAGAACTGATTAGTTCATCTCTCGAGTCTTTCGAGTCGTTCGTTCTTTTGTCACGTGACCACTTACCGGCTCAGTACTACTCGAAACTCGAAGACTCAAAACAGGTGACTCAATAATTCCAATACAGAAACTATAGGAAGTTGCGCAAATGCGCATGCGTGACTGAACGAATCACTCCACGAGACGACTCGTTCTTCCCGAGTCACATTAAAGATTCGTTCAAAATGAACGAATCGTTCAAGAACGACCCATCACTAAATGGCAAACAACGCCAGAACGCAATCAGTAGGCTAACTATTTTTTCATGCAAGATTCTGAGGAAATTGTGTTCATAAAGTGTAGCAATTAACGGCATAAATTGAAGTAATGTGGTGGAGTAGAAAGTACAGATAATTGCCGCAAAATGTAATGGAGTAAAATAAAACGTTTTAAGTAAGGTTTAAGTAAAATTTTTACTTAAGTAAAGTACAGATACGTAAAAATTTACTTAAGCACTGTCACAAAGTACAAATACTTTGTTACATACCACCACTGCCTATTAATAGGGTTGGGTACTGAGTATGGTACTTTTAAAGGTGAATAATGTCGGTACTACCAAGTATCGGGTGCCAAATTTCGGGACGTTCCCGCGCTCGTCAGCAGCGGCGCACACCAGCTGAGCGGGACGTACGGAACTGGGTGAAAGGTTTAAATGGATCACCAGTCATCTCAGCGTTTCAATGCAGTTTACATTTACCGCAGCAATAGGATAGAAACAGATAGATATTTACTGCAGTTAAATTTCCATTTGCTATTTAAGCTATGGTGATCGTTTCGGTTACCATGACAACGGTTGCCAGGAGAAGAAAGTGCACGCGTGGAGAAACTGCGGAAATCTGAAAACACGGCGACAAGCCGAAAGCGTTCGACTGCGTGACTGCAGTTTACTAAAACCGACGCACACAACTGGGGCCAGTAATACGTAGAGCTTGAGGAAACATCTCGTTAAACCTAAATATATTTACGGCGGATGAGCGTGCGGCGTTTGTGTGGCGCCTAGTTTTAATACAAATCTCATGAGCTACAGCGTTCAGAGCGCTAAGCGCCTTCACGACTCTAAGGAACACGGTACAGTGTTTACAGGAAGTGCCCGATGACGCTTTTCGTAACTTAGCAACAACGCACAGCGAGAAAGCGCTCTGGAAGTGAGGTTTTGACCGCTCTCGGTACAAAAACGTGGTTGGTGGAGACAAGCTCTTAAAGCGACAGCCGCAACTACAGCGCCCGCACCGACAGCCAGCTTCGACGTTGAGAACGCCGTCGACAAAAGTTCCACTGCACTTTAGGTAATTAACGCTTTATCTGTTTTAGTTATTGTTCGGGAATATTCTTATAAAAGCAGTAATACATTTATTTTGTAGTTGTTTGAAATGAGTTTGGGGCTTATTTATTATTACTGTATTTTTTTAATGATGATACAAACCAGGTATTTCAGATTCAGAGCAAGGTATCGAAATGAAGTACCGGTGAGTATCGGTGCCGTACACCAGGAACCGGTACCAGTATCGGTTTAGATGTGAAAGGTACACAACTCTAGCCATAAATCAGCTGAAAGCGCTACAAACAGCTTTTACCAATTCTCTTTAAAAAAACAGGGGTGTAAATCACTCGTTTCGTCCTGATAATACGTAGCAATTCAAAGGAGAATGATTCGATGTCTGTCGATGTCTGATACGATACGATTTCAGTTCAATTCAAGAGCCAGTGATTGATATGAGACAATATGTGACCCTCCACGGCAAAACCAGTCGCTTGTCGCAACGGAAGTTTCCGAGGAAAACGAGCGTTTATGTTGCATGGGGTAAAATGCTGGATTTTTGGTTTGTAGTGTTTTGAAACAGTGGAAGGTCTATACTGTACTGTTGTGAATAAATTTGGCTGAAAAACTTACCCTTTCCATCCTAAAAACGTGACTTTCTTGAGGTGAGGAATTCAATTCCAGCAGAATGTTAAAAGTTTCTGTTTTGACCGCTCTACTTCAATATTTACGCTAAATCCACTGGTTGACTGTGTGAAGATATTTCTCCGGAATCCATCTCCGTCTCCCGAGTTCAGTTAACCTAACGCAGGTAGGCTATCCGTGTGGCTGTGAATGCAGCGTAGGCTACCGTAAATACAAACGTAGCCGCGACCGCACCAAGCGTCTGTGAGTGCTACGGCGATAGTCAACTTCAAAGGCAGATTTCTCCGTTTCTCACTTGGCGTGACAGGAGAAACCCGACTCCTTTGAATGTTGATATCTCAGTCATATGTCGTCACATTCATTCCATATAGGTATCGTTTTGAAGCTTGATTTATGCCCTTTCATGAAAACACAATAACTCAATTTGGAGAATTTGCGACAGGCGACTGGTTTTGCCGTGGAGAGTCACAAATCATATGCTGATTTAACTATTTATATCAAATCATAAAAGCAACTAAAATATCACACTGAATCCTAAGCTGAACCTGACATTTAAACGAAGGACAATCTCCTCTTTTATTAAAAACGGACCTCGTCTTCAACATGAAGTGGCTGGCTTGCAGGGGGAGGGACGTGACAATATGGATGATGTCTGATCAATGCTTTCATTTGGATCGATGCTATTGGCTCGCTGAGTCTTGAATCTACTGTATGTACTGATGTATCACTACTAGGGCTGGGTTCAAAAAAATCGATTCACCGATCAATATCGATTCTCGTTCAAAAAATACGATATCGATTCAAAAATTCGCGGATCGATCTTTTCCTGCGGCTATGCACTACTTCTCGCGACCGCGCAAGCAGAACTATAAAAACGTGAGACCCGCGAAACTGAAACCAAATAGAGCCATGGCTGAAGCTGCTCCGCTCAAATCACCGTCTGGCCTAAAGGCCGATGTTTGGCAACACTTCGGTTTTAAAACAAGTTATTTTATAACCAAGCAAAACTAGTATTGACGCAAAGAAATCTCTAAATAAATCGATATCGAATCGAATCGAGAATTGAATCGGATCATGACCTTGTGAATCGGAATCGAATCGATTCAGGAAATCAGCAACGATACCCAGCCCTAATCACTACACCCCTAAATTTGTTTTATCCCTTTCTACTTCCCTTTCAACTTCTTCAAGAACTGCCCAAATGTGTTTAAATGGTATCAACGGGATTGTTCCAGAATCATTTTCGTCTCTGCTGGCAAACAGGACTTCTCACCTTGATGCTGGTGGACTGCAGCTTCTGGAAGAAATAGCGCTGGAAGGACAGCGGGACCTTGAGCAGGGCGATGACGGCATCACACAGACAGACAGTGTGCTGAAACCAAACAAGGGAAACCATACAGCGTGAAATAAACAGGGGACGGAGACGGAGAGATAAAGGTTATGCATTCTGACGGCTTTCCATTTCCAAAGCCATGAGCTAGAAGCCTTATGTCGGAAGGCGGAACGATAACAATGGCTAGTCGGGGTATCCTGAAATGGCTCGGGTGTAAAAGCAGTTTGCGTTGTGGAAGAGGTTTGTATCGGGATGCTCGATAATATCGGAATCATATCGGAATCCGCTGATTGTTTTTTTTTGTTTTTTTTTTAAGTCCCGATATTTTATGACGCATTTATTCGACGTCTGAAAGGTAGCGCTTCTGCCAGGCATGTCCAAAGTCTGAGACGGGATTTTATACGGTCCGCGCCTTCCGTCTTAAAATGTGTGGCGCAGGGGAACTGTGGCTGGACGATTCCGGCTAAAACGTGAATTTTTCTCCATGTGAATTGAGATCACGATTCTCTCAAACGATTCTCCTTTTTTCAGTGCACTAAAGTAAATCAAAAAGTACTTTCAACAATGACTTCCAGCAATAAAAGATATACACAGCACTTGAAAGGTTCCTGGAACAAAAAATGGTCTTTTCCTTATTTTAGACCCTTAAAAGTAAATAACCTAAAATCTGCTGAACATAAATAACAGAACTTTAATCAATTTAAATCATTAAAAAACAAAAAAACAAACATAGCACTTTTTGAGTTTTTGGGCACTCAGTCAACTACACCGGTGTTTATTTTGCTTTTCTCCTGTCTCAGTAGGTTTTTATGATCAGAGCGCTTTACCGCCAGCAAGAGGCCCGAGTGTGAATCGCCACAAATGGGAAATGAGATTGTACATGTGTGAATCGATTAATCGCGCTGCCCTAAGTGGAACGTTCACCAGCAAAATCTCTTCCTCACAAGCTCAAATCTGTCTGCATGCAAGAATTTGTTTACAACTAACTAAATGGCGTGTTTGCCTCACTTAGCGAATGTGAGCTCACACATACATTTATTGCCATAATAATCCTTCTATAATATTTGTACGATTTTTGCACTACTGCTACATATTGCACAACTATTGAACACTGAACGTACATATCACTGGTCAGCTTCTAACTAAGCGTATCTGCACAAATGATCCGGTTCCCCACTGCCGTTACAATATCGGCACGTACTTGATCCAACTTCAATATTAGTCAGACTTTTTAAGATATGTGACTCTCCACGGCAAAACCAGTCGCTTGTCGCAAATTCTCCAAATTGAGTTATGTTTTCATGAAAGGTCATAAATCAAGCTTCAAAACGATACCTATATGGAATGAATGTGACGACATATGACTGAGATATCAACATTCAAAGGAGTCGGGTTTCTCCTGTCACGCCAAGTGAGAAACGGAGAAATCTGCCTTTGAAGTTGACTATCGCCGTAGCACTCACAGACGCTTGGTGCGGTCGCGGCTACGTTTGTATTTACGGTAGCCTACGCTGCATTCACAGCCACACGGATAGCCTACCTGCGTTAGGTTAACTGAACTCGGGAGACGGAGATGGATTCCGGAGAAATATCTTCACGCTAGTCAACCAGTGGATTTAGCGTAAATATTGAAGTAGAGCGGTCAAAACACAAACTTTTAACATTCTACTGGAATTGAATTCCTCACCTCAAGAAAGTCACGTTTTTAGGATGGAAAGGGGAAGTTTTTCAGCCAAATTGATTCACAACAGTACAGTATAGACCGGGGGTCGGCAACCCGCGGCTCTTTCAGTCTTATGTTGCGGCTCCCGGTGGCTTTGGAAAATAAATAATGAGTATTCAATTTAAGTGTATTTTATTTTTATTCTTTGTTTTTTTTTTAACTGTAGTTCGAAATTCAAAGATTATTGTGATCTTGTAACATTAAAATACAACGCGTTTAATTTTTTGTCGCTCAAAATATGCATCACAAAAGCCAGTCTATGTCCGCCAAACCGCCGTGTATTTATCAAGCTTTTCGACCCCAGGTAGGCTAAGCATGGATAAATATAAGAAAAGAAAAATATCTGAAGAAAATAGAACATGACGCCTGGGCAGACTCATTTGCATTTATGAAGGTGACATCTTACAGCCCGGATTTGCAGACGCTTTGCGCTGAGGTTCAGGAGCAAAAGTCTCATTAAGCAGGTAAAATAAATATTTTAATCAGATATTTTGCAAATATGTATTTTACATTGTTCAGTGAAATTTTAAATGTTTTTTAAAATTTATTTTTAAATTTCAGGTCGACGCTCCGGTAGCCTCCAGGCGATGAAAGGATTACGGCATGTGGCAATTTTAGTTTGCTGCATGGATTCGGCTTTTTATTTCATTTGAAAGAGACCTTCAACTCAGTTCAAAATGTTCAAAATGTTTTCTTTGCATAAATAAAATTTCACAAGCAACACGCTAGCCTAGTTTTTTTTTTTTTTTTTTAATAAATAGCATGAAAGTTAAAAAAAAAAAAAAAAACTACGGAAGCGTAAAGCGTTCACTCGAGAACAAATAATTCTGCTCTGTTTTTCTGAATTAACGAGATGGTTTTCATGTAAACCACGTTTCATGTTGGTTTTTTGTTTTTTGTTTTTTTACATGAAAACTCTCGTTAATTCAGAAAAACAGAGCAAAATCATTTTTCCTCAAGTGAACGCATTACGCTTCCGTTAAAAAAACAATATATGCAGTGTTATCTTCATTTTAGATCTCAAAAAGGTTGTGCGGCTCCCGGTGTTTTCTCTTTTGTGGAAACCGGGTCCAAACGGCTCTTCGAGTGTTGAAGGTTGCCGACCCCTGGTATAGACCTTCCGCTGTTTCAAAACACTACAAACAAAAAATCCCACGCAACATAAACGCTCGTTTTTCTCGGGAACCTCCGTTGCGACAAGCGACTGGTTTTGCCGTGCAGAGTCACATATACTGTTTTGTTAACAGACTGTATAGTGTTTTTCATGTTGAAACTGGTACTAACCTCACACACATTTAGTGCAAAAGTCAATTCCTAGACCACAGTAGGTTAAAACTGCATCCTAATTGTCTCTCTTTCTAGTAGGGCTGCAACTAATGACTATTTTGATAGTCGACTAATCATCGACTATTAAAACGATTAGTCGACTAATTGGATTATAAATTGCATAATTATAAAATGGCTCCTATTTAGCTACTAGCATGAGGTTATTTAAATTTTGTGGTAAATAAAGACAAGAAAGATAGTTCACTCAAAAACATTTTAATAAAATTTGCTGCTGATATAAATAATAATAATA
>JAVGVS010000068.1:390019-414716 GCA_032718565.1 Distichodus sexfasciatus | reverse complement strand
AAACATTTCTACAGACGCGAGTCAGTTTTCATCAGAAATGTGCTGATTTCATAACATTTACACATCAAACTGTGACAAATTTGAGGAGCGCAGGACGTCCTGAACACAACAACATGAAGCGTGCGTTCTAACCTCTACTCACACACTAGAATAAGCCTAAAAACACAGGTATTGTCTAATTTATCTGATTAATAGATGATAAAATCAATAGAATATTCGATTACAAAAACAATCGATAGTTGCAGCTCTATAACATAGTGTACATTAGCAACTAACATAGTGTAGCTAACATAGTTAGCAATACGTTAGCAAACCATGCTTTTGGGAAACGCACTCCTGTTCGATCAAATTGTAGGTTTTTCTGTGTTTGCGTATGCACGTGCTCAGCTGGTTCTGAACGGGAACTGGCACTGCGGTAAAGCTGGTTTACTGATTGACATTCACGCTAATTCCTACATATTAAAATGACGATGAGCAGAACAAGCAACACAACTCGCTACAACCCCAAAAGCAAGTCGTGCGATTATACTGTTTAACTTCCTTGTTGAACACCCTCTCTCTCTCTCACAGTGTTCCTGATGCTTTTAGCTCCGCAGGATTAGGGACCGTCCCGGAATTACACAACTGATTAAACAAATCATTTTTTTGGATGTTATTTTAATGTGAAATAATTTCGCTTATACATATGCAATGTTTTAGTTATGAAAATAGTACAAGGATTTCCTTAAGCATAACAGAATAATCTCCTTCTCACAGAGAAATGCACAGTTTGTTCATTAAAAACTGGCATAGGATCGGTACTCGGGATCGGCCGATACCCAAAGCCCAAGTAGCGGCATCGGTGTCGGAACTGAGAAAGCTGGATCGGTCCATCTCTACTCGAAAGCTACCCATAATCCAAAGCTGTAAAGGTCTGAAAGCTCCAGAGGACCTACAGGGTGAACAAACCCCCCCCGCCGACTGAGGCCCAGTCTGAGCTGAAACGGACCAGAAAGAAAACCCACTGCCCTTTTAAATGACCTCACAATGTGAACCCCCCAAAAAGCCACCCCTTTCTGTCGGTCCACTTGTGATCACGTCTACAGGAGTTGGGCTTCTTTAAAGCTAAGCTTATTCTGACTTGAATGTCCGCGTGTAAACGACACTCTCGGTGGCCTGCAGTTTTTAGTATTCCGGGTTGCCGCCTGCATCTCGCCGCTGGCCTTGTGGAAACTCGGACCTCGGCTGGCGTTGGACGCGCGTGGCGTAAGCGGCGGAGGTTTAATCAGGCTTGCGAGAGCAGACGTGATTTATCATCGTGCTTGCAAAACACGCTGCAGAAACAGCTGATGCGGGTCCGTGTGCAGTAAACACGTAGAGGGCTCTGTATGAAGTGTGGCCTAACAGTGATTATGATTTATAGCGCGGAGCGAACGCGTTTGGGGATATATATATTTTTAATGATTTGTTTTTGTGTATAAATGGGTTTTTTTTCCTGCTCCTTCTTTCATGAGCTGCTATATTCTTGTTTGGGTAAGTTAGCTTCAGTCCATCTGTTGCACGTACAGTTTGTTCCTTCATCAGTGGTCAGTTTTTGACCACAGAGAGTCGGAACAATAAACTTACTGTGATTACAGCTCTTAAATGTGTTAAAGGTTTTTTTTTTTCCGCTCAACATAATCTCTTTTATGTTCTGACAATATTTTTGGAAACACAAACTGTATCTTAAATTGAAAACTCGAAATATTTGAATCATCCTAAATAAAAGCGACATGAATACTATCAGTCAATGTCTTTTTCAAACCATACGATTCTGAAAGCGGTTCTGCACTGCTCACGCTACACAGCCTTGAGACTCCAGATCACAAGTCAGACTGTTGTGTAGTGTAAAAAAGAGCAGCAACTGCGCGTCACCGATGTACAGCGTCTTGTCTAGTCTACTAAACGACGTTCTGTCAGGAGAACTTACACAAGAAACACGGCCATTTGACATGTTACAAAATGGACGTCCAACAAAAACGAGCCCTACTGATGAAACGTGGCGTTGTACCTGTGGTGGCCTACTGGTTAGGACACTCGCCTCTGGACCAAGAGGTTGTGGGTTTGAATCCTACTTCCAGCGCTACCATCATTGAGTCGCTGAGCAGGACCCTTAACGCCTACGTTGCTCCAGGGATGACTGTCCCTGAGCTTAGGAAATGGAACTCGCTTTGGATACGATGCCGTAAATGACCGATTGAGCTCAAAAACGTTTCCAGCATTTAGCAGACGCTCTTATCCAGAGCGGCTTACATTTCCTAATGTCAGGGACAGTTCCCCTGAGAGCAACTTAGGGTTAAGGGTCTTGCTCAGGGACCCAATGTTGGTGACGCCCGAGGTCGGATTCGAACCCACAACCTGTGGGTCCCAAGGCGAGTGTCCTACCACTAGACCGCCAACACCCATGCCTTCAGTTGTGTTGAGTGAACAAGGCTTTGCGCCGCACACAACCTGTGGGATTCCTGAACTGTCTTGTCTTTGACGAGTTGTATGAAGAATGCAGAATTTTAGTGGCTTCGACACCGCTTTTTGTTGTATACCTAGTTGGGGATGAGCCCAAAACGAGAGCTCAGCTGGGCTCCTGTGCTCACAAACTGACCCTTTGTCAAGAAGGACGAGAGCTCTGATCAGACTGGATTACATTTTGGGATTGTATTTAGTCGATGAAAGGTAACAGCTAGAAGGTCTACTCGGGTCCGTTAAAGCGATCTGAGACTCAACACGATAATAGTTTGTGTTCATTACAGATTCAAGGATTAACGGCTATTTTTTCCTTCCGCTCTCGAAAAGCATCAGCAGGAATATATCACCGGGTATGAGATAGATGCGCGTTTGGTACAGTGGCAGTTACGTTTATAACGTCACCCGGATCAAGCTCCAGTGTTGGAGCTGTTGGATTCCGTCTTTTATCACAGTGGAAATCTACTCGGTGATTATTTGATCATTGTGAACACACCACAGCACAGTGCCCCACAACTAAGTGTGACCTCTACGTTTGACCCGTCCGTAGAGGAGCAGTGGGCAGCGTTTTGTCACGGGGAGCTGTGCTTGGGGGACGGTACCTTGCTGACGACTACCTCAGTGGTACCTTTACCGGTCTGGGACTTATATTGGTGACATGTCCATCATGGGATCAACTCCCTACCAACTGCCACTTTGGTTGCACATTGTCCTTCTTGGGTCCCCCCTATGCCACGTTTTCACACACACAGTTTTCTCCACCTGCTGGTGAATAGTGATGACGCCGTCGTTAGTACCCGGGTTAGCCGTCTGGATTTGTTCCTCAGCACTTCCTGTAATGCCAGAAGTGCATTTCCTCAAGCTGTTAAGGCAGCAGATGTCTGAGAAGAGCATCTTCGCTCCACATCAGCAGAAAGTCTGGAAAGCCAACAGCTTTGCTCATGACTCTTCTGTTAAATAAACCGAAAAAGCGCGCCTCGGGGCTGCTGTGGCCACCTTCTAGCCGTCATTCCTTCAGACAGTTCAGCTACGTTTTATTTCCTCGTATCTTATCTCCAGCGAGTAATAGCACGAGCCGTAGTAATCAATAGCTTTCAGTGTATTGAACGAGACCGCTGACAAACGTGCGATATATATTAAACCAAGCAAAATGAACACTACGAGTGCACAGAATGAAGGACGAGGGACGACGAGACCGCAGAATGAACACTGAACGGCAGCTGCCTTTTGCACCCTGCGTGTTCCTCACTTTTCGGCTTTTTAATGAAATGTCTGTAGTACTATTTGGACAGCATTGGGTTTACACGAGGACGTGGTGGGGGCCGCGCAGTGGTTAGCGCCGCCACCTCACAGCGAGAAGGTCCCGGGTTCCATCCTCGGTTTGGCCGCAGGGCTTTTCCGCGTGGAGTTTGGCCTGCTCTCTCCCTGTGTTTGCGTGGATTTTCTCCGGGGGCTCCGGTTTTCCTCCCACAGGCCCGAAGCATGTTGGTGGCCTAGTGGTAGGACACTAGGACTTCGGACCAAGAGGTTGTGGGTTCGAATCCGAACACTGGGTCCCTGAGCAAGACCCTTAACCCTAAGTTGCTCTCAGAGGAACTGTCCCTGAAATTAGGAAACGTAAGTCGCTCTGGATAAGAGCGTCTGCTAAATGCTGTTAATGTAGGTTGGTTGGTTGGTTGGTGAATGTAAATTGGTCCCCCGTATGGGGGTGACTGAGAGTGTGTTTATGCGCCCGACGGTGTGTTGATGCCCGTCCAGGTAGCCAACTCGCAGTCCGGGGAAAGGCTCCGGTCCTCGCCGCACCGATAGGGATTAAAGCGGTTCAGAGAATGAAATGAGGACGTGGGCTAATGTTATTTGACCGCAGGACGTCTGTTGTATTAACGGCCGCTTCAGACGGGAGAAGACGTCTCAGTGAAGTCGATTTATACGTTGACGCCACCTCCCTGTTGTCATGTGCGCGCTCTGACGCTTACGTAACTGTTCTCACAAGTGCTTTTGACCTTCTTATTCTTTGGAATCGTGTTGGTCGTACAACGAGAAGTGCACACGTTACTACGTTTTGCAGAGATTGTGACCGGTCAGGATTTTTTTAAAAACACCTCCGTGCTTGAAAAACCGCCGGAAAACTACAGGATGCTGGAATGCTAACAGTGGGTCTATCCGGACGGGATTAGAATTGACCTAAGGATCAATTTTTCGGACCTTTTTTTTACGGAAGGTAAAAATCCCCGTAATCCAGCGTTTCCCAATCCCGGTCCTCGCGGCCCACCACGCTGCACGGATTTGACATTCCCGACCCACAGCGCAGCTGATGCTACTGATTAGCTCATTAGCGGCGTAGGACCAGCGTGCGACAGTGCAGGAAATAGCGAAAATGTGCAGAGCGGTTGAGCGATGTGCACTCGAATTCGGTCATTTTTTGGAGGAAATTTTTTCAGCGAGCCTCTTCGCCGTAGCTGACCGTTGACGTTTCCCCCTCTGTGTCTGTGCGTTTGTGTGTGTGGAAAAGCTGAGTCCCGTCAACAGGTAACACGTACAGGGGGCTGCAGCGGCCAAAACTGATTAGAAACCATTGCTTTGCTTTGCCCACACACCGATATCAGCGAATTATACGACGTTCCGCGTTTTACAACGGATTCCATTGTATTTGTTGAATTCCGCGATTCCATCTGCGTTTTCCGCATTGCGTAATTCATAGGACCCTACATGAAGACCACCCAGATCGTACACAGCGGCTTGCATTTCAGCTCTGTTTTTTACCTTTCCCGTAAACTGTAGAATATCACAATATGTAGGGTATCGTAATGTATCGTGATATAATCATATCGTGACTCGCGTATCGTGATGCGTATCGTATCGTGAGCTCCTTGCCAATACCCACCCATAATTTGACAGTGATCTCGCTCCATATCAGTGTCTCTGCTTGTGAGTAGATTTGTCTAACCTGTGGTGTATTCCTCTGTTTTCTCAGGACATACCCCATAAAAGACGTCCCGGTTGAGGCCGAAGCTCTGACCAAGTGGCTGTATCAGAGATTCGAGGAGAAGGAAAAGCTTCTAGCTCATTTCTACGAGAGCGGTGAGCGCGTTCCCCGGAAAAAAACGGGCTTCGTAGTCGTTGCTCCTTCTCGGAAAGTCTTTGTGACGACCCCGTTTGCTTTTTGTTTGTTTTTCAAAGGAGCGTTCCCTCCAGCGGAAGGCCAGAGCAAGGCAGAGTCCCGAGAGATGACCCTCGACCCCGTGTGGCTGTGCGCCGTCCAGTCGTTCGCCTTCGCGTCCGGCTACATGTGGTACAATGTCCTGCAGCACGTCTCCTGCTGGTTCTTCTCTCTGCTGTGGTGAGGATGAGGAGCGAGAGAGAGAGCGAGAGAAAGAGAGAGAAAGAGAGAGAGAGAGAGAGATAGGAAGAACGGAACACGAGGGCCATCGCTGCTGAGCCCGGACGCGTCGAACTGCCCCTGAAGCCATCTCCACCGCACTGGATGGCGCTACGGACATTTCACAGAAGTGCGGAGGCGACGAAAACAAAACGAAAAAAATGACATATGAGTTGTCGTATCTGATCCTAAAATCCCAACATCCGGCCCATTGAAACACACACACACACACATACACACACACACACACAGGCCTGCAATAGACATTCACCTTCCCATTGAAATAAGTGGAAAAATAACGCCTCATGTTTACACACACGCATACGCATACATAAATATTATATATTATGCACGTCTAAATGTTTACTCATGCACATGTGGACACACCTTTATTTTCCTCCATTTTTTGTCATTTTAACTACAATCAAAAATTAGGCTCAGGAACAAAAAGAAGAAGCCAGAGATTTTTTTTTTTTTTCCTTTTTTTCTGACGTTTTTAATCCCTTTCCATTCTCTGCTGTGGTTTAAACCATCCGCTCTTCTCCTCCTTCACACGTACACGTGGCTTGAAGAGATCCCAGAAGATGAGCGATCGCCGCCCGGCCACAGTGAAACCTCCGGACTTCATTGCACTATGGATCCTTTACTGGATACGATGCCCGCTTCCGCTCTTTTCCGTTGCTTTGTTGATTTTCATCGTCGTGTGCGTTTTTTTCGTCCTGTGTTCGTCCGTAAGCGTTTTTTTGAGTCGTCGTTGTTGTTGTTGTTGTTGTTTTTTCTTTTCCCGTGTCCGTGCGTAGACAGTATTGCGAGGGCTGACCGTTCGGGCGTTTTTTTTTAACGTTTACACTGGCCATCCGTGAGGGAAGAACGGACGCCTCAACGCCGGTTTACTGATGGCTTTCTGACTCATTTTGGGGAGTTCATTCATTCCTTCTTCTCCTGCATTACACACACACACACACACACACACACACACATACACACACACGTCATGCATAGACATCTCAGCACAGCGAACTGCGATTCCAAAAACTCCCAAATAAAAGTAGTCCCCCTCACTCTAGAATAAATGTTTTTTCCATGTTTTACTGATGTAATTAAGCCATATGCTTAGTGTCTGAGGGCTGACCAGAAAAAATAAGAATCCTTTTGACTGAAAAAAATGGTTGAGATGCAGCATTGTAAAGGTAAAAATAACACGAAAGGCTTACAGGCGCCGTCACTGTAAGTCCCTAACAGCGTAACCTGCCGGAGTGAGTGTGCGTAAGTCTGTTTGGTTTTTATTGTTTTCCTTTTATATGCATATAAATTCATGTCTGGTTGCTGTACGTTATATCAGCGTGTCGGAGAATCGTTTTTGATTTTACGTTGACTTTTTTTTTTTTTTTAAAGATTACATTTACTAGTCTCGTTTTTGTGAAAGCGAAATGGGGCGGGAAACAAGCCCCGTCCAGGGTCGTGGTGTTTGTGTGGGTTTTTTTTTTTTTGTCTCCAAACCTCATGAATGTCAGTCAGACAAACCAGTCAGAACCCAGCCTTTTATGTACTGACCCTTACAGGTCACAGCGTACGGTCCACAAGCTTGCTTAAAAAGCCGTTCACCGGGCTGAAGACGCCAGTGTGGCTAGCGGTGAATTAAAAGGTTATGGGGAAACGATTTAGTGCAATTACCTGAATCCATATTAAGATTGTCCTTCATTGTTAGCCACACTAGCAGCTTTGGCACGGACAGTTCCTCTAATCTCTGCCAGCAGCAATACCCTAGATGTCTGCCACGTTGCTGCAAATCCTGTTATGGTCAAAAGGAAAAAAAAAAAGGTTCTTTATTGTTATTATTAATGCAGAACTCGTAGGACTGCTGCATATTTACAGTAGATTTAACCACTTGGCTCGTAACGGTTTTGCGAGGAAATCCGCTGGGACTGTTGACCGCATAGAAGCCTTTCCTTCTGTCTGACCTGTGAAGCGGCTCCGAGCTCCCGTGCTGTAACTCTTTGCTCGTTTTGGTGAAAAAGCTCCTCACGTTGAAAGGGAATTCCGGCACGGTCCAGCAATAACGTCCTCCGAGACGCAGGCGTGCCCTTGCGCTGAAGCTGGCGACGACAAGGATGTCCTTCGGCTGTACAAACCACTAGAGGAGTTTGTCGGTGATAACTTTGTACCATAATTCTCGTTTCCTGAACATGCCATTTGTGGGAGTGTGTGTTTTATTTTTTTTTCCCCCCCTTTTTTCTTTCCGTGGCTTGCTGAAGATTGAAATGTGTATGATGCAGGAGAGCTGTGGCAAGCTTCCCAGAAGATGCGGATTGCATTCGAGGCAGGCTGTTTTCAAGCGATGTTCTCTCTGTGAACGTGCCCGGGACTTCCTTCCAATGTGAGAGAAAGGTGAAATCAGCCCTCGTTTCCGGGGGCGAATTAGGAATTTTAACAAATTACACTAGAATGGTCTTTAGTCTTCATTTTGTACTCCTGTTTCCCTCTCTTCCTAGCTACCCAGCCATTTTACAACACAGAATTTAATTGTGCTGGAATAAAAATGATTATCAGTTACACTGTGTGTGTGTTTGTGTGTGTGTGTGTGTGTGTGTGTGTCTTGGTTTCTGCCCTCAAACTGTCATGTTGCTGTGTTAATGCATTTTATGGCCTTGTTTCTGTGATACACGCATCAGACTGGGGATTCTGTCTCAAGTCTGGCAAAGATGCACTTATTTTTTGGCTTAATTATTCGTTTTAATGCCTTGTAAAGAACATTTCTCAAAGGTAAAGTGGTAACTCCTTTGAATCCATTGTGAAATTGTGTAGATTTATAAGATTAAGAAGCAGTTTCTTCAAACCACTACTGTAATTTGCACAAATCAGAAGAGATTTTCCATCAGGTCACTCTTAAAGTGAGTGATTATTCGTCATTGGGAATACAGTGCCCCACAACGAAATATGACCTCTGCATTTGACCCGTCCATGAAGAAGCAGTGGGCAACTGACATGGGCAGCATGCTTGGGGACGGTACCTTGCTCATGAGAGTACCTCAGCGATACCTTCACTGGGCCAGGATCCGAACCGGCGACCTTCTGATCACGGGACTAATGCCTTAACCATTATAACTGCCCCAGTGGGCATAATGGTATAGTTTAACATTGAGCGTCACTCAAAACAGCAAACCAATAAGATTTTTTTCCAATGTGTTCCAGTAACAAATATTTCTATATTACTTTTACTTTTTTACTAATGTTCTGCAACACTTTTTTATTAATATTTCGATTTTTATGGTGGTAAAATTAAAGCTAGACATGTAACTAATTAAGTATAATAAACTTACTCGAATTTCGGTATTTTTAATTAAAATCTAAGCGAAGGTTTTACAGTCACAAATGTTCCAAAATACAAAGCAACTAATATAAATATCTTAACTGTGTTTCAGCATATATTTGTTTTTTAACTAAAGATCCGCTGGCTGTGTATTTGACTTTATTAAAACACTGTTCACTGTGTTTCGTTTTATTTACGTTCTTCGGTGCTGTTCCTTTAAGTCCAGGCCACGCCCATTTCTCCCCGGCTTTTCTCGCGCTTCGTGGAGGTCGGCGTCACTATTGTTACTAAGCAACGTGGCTGTTTGTTTCACCCTGAACCAATCAAATCGCAGAAACGATCTTCTTATAAGCCAATCACATGGCGGCGTTTCGCCTGCAGGTTTGAAATCGTTTGCGGCGTGCAACGCTGTTACGTTCTTTACGCTGCGGGTAGCGCTTTTATTTATTTGATTTGATTTGATTTTTTACATTTAATTAAGCCGTTTTCGCCTCCGCTGACTTGACGCTTCTAAAACGTGTTGATTTTAACTTTTTTTTTCTGGATAACATGCCTTCGCGGACGGAAGATTATGAAGTTTTGTCCACTATAGGCTCAGGATCGTACGGTAAATGCCAGAAAATAAGACGCAAGTCGGACGGAAAGGTAAATGAAGTTAACGACAGTTTTATGACAACGCCGTGGGCTTGTTGTCTTGTTAACGTGCTCGTTAAGGGGGCAGCGTTAGTGACCTGGTGGAGGTCCGCCCACCGACGCTACCTTGTTTCAACAATGAAGAAGCGTTAACGGAGCAAGTTGTGTTTACACCAGAAACTCCAATCTCAACACACCGGACACTTTAACGTTGACTGACCGCTCTGTGTATATTGTGGTGTCGAGTTTGCATGTGGGCGAGAAAGAAGCAGCCGTGAAAGCAGTGACGCGCGTTGTTTCTCATCAATACATATAGTAGATCCTTAGTCACTTACGCATCAAATCTGGGGAATTATAACGTGGTATGAAAGACTGTGGGGGAAGTGTGTTTCTAGGTGTTTTTGTCCACTTGTAATACAAGTTTTCCATCTTACCTGATGGGTTGTGCCCGTGGCGGCGCAGTGGTTTAAGTTTAAGGTTTAAGCTTAAAAGCCGCAGTTGGGCCAGCGAACCGCAACTTGCTCCAGGGAGACGGTCACTCTGTTGGTGTTGGTCACTCTGGACAGCAGCGTCTGCTAAATGCCACATGGAAATAGTAGGGAAATAGCCGGGGTTGTAGCTTAACACGTCTTGACGCAGTAGGTAGTGCACACGGCGTGTCAGGCACCCTATTTGACTTCTCGATCTATGCTTTCACGGTCGCTTGACTTGTCACTGTGTTAGATGTGTTATTTCGCCAATGCAACAGCGTTATTTCTGTGCCAAAATTCGCAGTGGAGCTTTGGCGAGCAAAATATGTTGCCTTTACGCGTTCGACTCATTTATCGGCATTGACAAATATAAGCATCGGATGTCGGCATCGGCCGATAATTCTTATATCCCCAGTTAAATAGTCCTCTTCCCAAAGAAACCGTCAGTAGTACAGACTCGCGTACGCCTGTGTTTTAGATGAATGTTGTTTGGGTGGAGTGATCCTTTTTTAGATGTGTTAAGTTTGCGTGATGTCCGCATCCATGAAGGGTGGCGCAGTGGTTAGCGCTTCCCCCTCACCGCAAGAAGGTCCAGGGTTTGAGCCCCGGGTCTGCCGTGGGGGCTTTCTGTGTGGAGTTTGAATGCTCTCTCCCCGTGTTCGCGTTGGTTTCCTTCGGATGCTCCAGTTTCCTCCCACAGACCAATAGCATGCGATATAGGTTAATTGGCAACTCTAAATTGGCCCAGTAAGGTGTGAATGTGCGTGAACCCTGCAGTGTGTTGGTGCCTGCCAAGGGTTGTTCCTCGCCTTGTGCCCGTAAGTTCCCGGGGGATACCGGGGGTACTGTACACCCCGATCAAGACCCAGACACCCCCCTAACCCCCCCCACAATTACGGATGGGTATTTCGCACTCTGCCCGCGACCCCAGTTGGGATTAAGCAGTTCAGAGAATGAATGAATGAATGCATGAATGCATGCATCCATCCATGAACTTCCCCTTAAAAGCTTTGCATTTAGCAGATACTCTTCCTACATTTTTGCATAACCGGGACAGTCTCTGTGAAGAAAGATGGTTAGGTTTTCAAGGGCTCCTGCGCTAGTGTCGGTCACCAGTTTCTTCTTTATGCTCAGAACTGGTGTACCTCGACCCAATCCTCAACTCCCACCAAACGGTCCTTTTTAAAAATATTGCTAGCCTGACCAATTTTCTATACCCCTAGTATAAGTTTACAGGTTTCTTTAAAAACCTGGTCTATGTATGCTGGGATTGGAGATGGGAAATACGGACTGTCTGGTGACCCCCTGAGGACTAGTTTCATAGTGACAGTGTGCTAAAGTGTTTATTTATGTTAATGCTTGCATTAAGATAGCTCAAGTCTTGTGTACTGTTTCTGCACAGTTTCAGCTGTTCTGTATTTTGCAGATTCTGGTATGGAAGGAGCTAGAATATGGCACCATGGCAGAGTCAGAGAAACAGATGCTGGTATCGGAGGTGAACCTGCTCCGGGAGCTGAAGCATCCCAACATCGTCCGATACTATGACCGCATAATAGACAGGACAAACGCAACCCTGTATATAGTGATGGAGCACTGTGAGGGTGGAGATCTCGCCAGTCTCATTGGCAAATGCATTAAAGAGAGGTACCTTCATCTGTAAAACACTGACTCATGTGATGTTATCCAGTCTCATTGTTGATACTCCTTTACTGTATTTTTTTGCACTAAGCAGCCTAATTGGTGTAATGGTGGTCTAGTGGTAGACCTATTTTCTCCTTCCACTGTTGTAGACCAACAGCAGGTGAACCTTACAGGATATGGGTCAGAAATTTTGTATGGTTGGTAGTTGGTGTTGGGGCTTCATGCTGCTTTTAGAATTTTTTGTGGTCACGTCATCCTTGCTGTCTTCTTGTTTATCTTCCTTCTGATTTTTTTTTTTTTTGTTGTTGTTGCTGCTACCTATTTTGAACCTATTTTGACTGCCATGCTGTTGGCAGGCGGTACCTGGAGGAGGAGTTCGTCCTGCGTGTTATGGCTCAGCTGTCTCTGGCACTGAAGGAGTGTCACAGCAGAAGCGATGGGGGAAGCACAGTCCTGCATCGTGACCTGAAACCTGCCAACATCTTCCTTGATGCCAAGCAGAACATCAAGCTGGGTGATTTTGGCCTGGCACGCATCCTCCAGCATGACACAAGCTTTGCTAAAACATTTGTGGGAACTCCGTATTACATGTCTCCAGTACGTTAAGACCTCTTTAGGATTGTGTGCTTAAGTACGACTGTGTTGTGGTCTTGCTAACTCCTTGGCTCAGTAAGTTACGGTTTTTTTCCTTCCCCCCACAGGAACAAATAAATCGCATGTCCTATAATGAAAAGTCTGATATCTGGTCCTTAGGATGTTTGCTGTATGAACTCTGTGCCCTGTCGTGAGTATTGGGACATTTTAGGCTTTATAGTATTCTTTGGTTAACACATTTGTCATGCTCTAACTAGACACTGTCAACCTCCCAGCCCCCCATTTACAGCATATAACCAAAAGGATTTGGCAGAGAAGATCAGAGAGGGCAAATTCCGAAGGATTCCTTACCGGTACTCGGAAGAACTGAACACGCTCCTGTCCAAAATGCTTCACCTTAAGGTTGGTTCTTCCCTCCCTTCTCTCTGGCTTCACACTGGTTACATGGGGATGGTATAGATTACAACTTTGGGTGAAATGTTAGATGATAAAGAAGCACTGCAATGAGGAACGACTGCTTGCTTAATTCCCAGCAAAATGCCAAAAATAAGACTGCCTGTGCTGTTGACCATTTATATGTTATGTAGGAGTGGACAATTAATTGACACTGACTTTCAGAGCCTCTTATTGACAGTCTTGCCCATGTTATTTAGATTTTTTTTTTACAAATTCTGTTCATTTAGAAAATTAGATTTCTTTTAATACTTATATTGGCCCTGTAAGGTGTGAATGATTGTGATTGTGTGTGTGTGCGCCCTGTGGTGTGTTTGGTGCCTGCCCAGGGGTGGTCCCCGCCATGCACCCATAGTTCCTGGGATAGACTCTGGTCCCCGCGACCCTAATAGGGATTGAGTGGTTCGGATAATAAATGAATGAATAAAAATAAATATACTATTTCACAAGTAAATCACAAAGATAAGCACAGTTTCGTTTAAAAATAATAATAACCCAGCTTTAACAGCTGAGCATATTTACAGTATATGGTCATGATAAAATGTTCAATTAATTGTGATATTGATTTGAAGCACTAACATTATGATGGTAGTAGTGTCAGAATATTTAAGTCTTTTATTAAAAAGCTGTCTTGTTTTATTGCACGGGCAAAGGATTTGCGGTTTTCCAAGAACATGAACATGCTGTATTAAAATGAAAAAAAAAAATAATAATGACAATTTAAGATTTGATTACTCTAAATGGGTGCACATCCTGGGCTTGTATTTGTTAAATGTTGCTCTAAGACAGTAGTTGACTTGCAGATCATCTGACAGAAATCCAGAAGAAACCTATTCACTGATCACTATTCAGTGCTTTAAGTGACGGAAACCCTGTGTTGGTCATTAACTTTGGAGGTTTAGCAAGAGTTGCTTCAGAGAGACTGTGAGACTTTAGTTAGGACATGGATGTCACTCCGGATAAGAGCATCTGCTGAATGAATTGTTGTTGTTCCCTGTCAGGACTACCTGAGGCCCTCGGTGGAGTGCATCCTCCAGTGCCGTTTAATCTCCAAGCACGCTGAGCAGGAGCAGAAAAGGGCCCAGGTCAGGCAGAGGAGGAGGTCAGCAGACACTGGCCACCCTGCCCCACCTGTGCAAGCCGAGTCAGTCATTTCCACAGAGCTAAGGCTGAAGGAGCAGGCGCTACGCGAGCGCGAACAGGCCCTCAAGGAGCGAGAGCAGAGACTGGAGCGTACGACTCTTACAACTCACCCTTTACAGCATTACTCTTCGAGATAAATTACTTGTTTCGATTCAGCTAGGTGTAGTGTTGAGTGTAATGTGAGGAACATTTCTTGCTTTACTTTGTTTAGAGAAAGAGCGAGAATTGTGTGTCCGAGAGAGGATCTCAGATGAGAAGCTGGCCAGGTAGACTTCTACTCTTGGTTCATAAATGGAATTTTTAATTATTAAAAAAAAAAAGACCATTTGTAAAATGTAATGGCCCAGATCTTGATCAGTGGCACTGATTTTTGCCCCCAGAGCCGAGAGCATGATGAAGACTTACAACTTGGTGAGACAGCAGAGGGCGCCGTCTCCTTATACAGAGGACGGAGGTATGGAAGTGAAACGGACTCCGCTGCATCCTCTCTACATGGGAAACTATTGAAGATTGTGTCTGTGCTTAATATGTTTTAAACCCTATTTTATTGCTAATAAAAGGAGTGCAAGCTCACTGACATTTACTATTTTACATTCAACTGTTATGCTAAAGTTTAAAGACTAGCCTCCCTAGTTCTCATATATACATATAAAATGTTTTTGCTTGTCTGTTTCTTTGTTGAAGGCACTGCTAAAGAGTCTGGGGTTTTCCAAAACTTTGAACACACTAAATGAAATGTTTTTTTAAACATAAAAACCATGTTGAACTGATTTGTAACTAGGTTAACTAGGCACATATCCTAAGATCTCCTAATCATTGCACTTTGCTCTAAGCCAGTAGTTGATATAAAGCTTGCAGATCTGGAAGAGAAATCCAGAGGAAGGTTTTTCTCAAGTGAAGTGTGATTTTAAAATTGGAAGTTTTGTTTTGCTTATAAATGTATTCAATTATCTGCATTCAATACATTTCTTTTCTAATACACATTTACAGTTTAATGCTGACCAATTTCAAAGGTAGCCTGATTTCTGAGGGTGATTGTTTTTACTGTTCACAGGTGTGTTTGAGAAAGTCTCTCCGGGGAAGAAGGTCCACTTCGCAGGTGACAGTAAGGAGAACCTGAAGCCCTGGGGCTATATGCAGGAACGGTTGCTGTTGAAGATTCAGAGGTCTAGCATGTGTTCTGCAGCTCCCAGGGATGTGGACAGGATTTACCTGCTCAAGAACCAGCAGATCCAGGGGATACGCTAGAATCGCTTAGCTTAAATGGAGATCACAGCACTTTCAGTGATCCAAAAACATTCAGAAGTAGCTGCTGCACGTCTCCAGGAGCATCGGAACAACTGCTCCTAGAGAACACTTTCCTTTTTAACGTCTTGTATAGTTATAAATATCAGGTAGCTCACGAAAGGCTGTTTTTCATAGGACGTGCAATTTGATTACAAGTCCAACACTGGATCATTGTATTTAAGAATGCTGTGTAAATTGTATGCTGTATGTCACTCAAAATGACAACGTAATGTGTTGTGATGCCTTTAGTGTGTGCTGTGTGACAGAAGCAGAATAATCTGGCTTGTTTGATAGTCTTTTGTAACATAAGTGTGTCTGAACACAAGTTTTAAGGTGATCAAGAGGTGATCCAGACATTAAATTGTGAGGACATTTCTGTATGTGAAGGGCAGTCCTCATAAGGAGATAATGTTTTTATGCAAGACTTAGGTTTTGTTTTGAAAAACTTCAAGCTTCAATTTGATTATTAAGATTAAGTAATTAGTAATTATGACCCTTACAAAGTGTGTGTGTGGTTGTGTGTGTCTGGAAATGTATTATTGACCTTAGTTATTATTTATTTTATTGTTATCTGTTTATTATTTTATTGTTGTGTTTATCTGTTCTCGATCACATTTAGTGCCCCCTAATACAAGATGCTGATATTTATTGTTGTAGTGTTTATATGTGTCGTCATGTTCTCATTAGAACAGCTGTGGAAGTAACGTTACGCGACAGCTAAACGCCCAAAACCACGGGATCGATCAAGCTCACGCTGGAGTAAACGCCAAACGTTTCCCTGGAGAAGAAGGATAAGGCGCCATAAACATATATAAATTTCCCTCGGCATTTTAAGGGGTTTTAACTAAAAAAAATACCCTCGAAATGTCGCACCGACTCGGCCTTAAAGCGCTGAGTCATCACCAGCGTCCCCACTGGTGGGCGTCTAATCGGTGGGGTCGTGCGCACGCCCAAAGCCTTTCACACGGGCGAACAAAGCGTGTAACGAGGACGGCGTTGCCCCACGATTGCGTCGCGGTTCTTAGGGATCGTGTGCAAATTGCATACACGCAAATATGCTTTGTACCTCGCAGAAAGAGCGTCTGATGCTCTAGCCGTTACAATTCAGTCAGGTCTTTAAATCTCACAAGCTACTTTCTGAATTAACCCGGCTCCTATACAGCATTTACTTTTATTACACTGAAATTCCCTCAGTCGGAAGGAAAAACACTTACATTACGGGTATTGACCAAGACTAAACAGGAATTACAATAAGCTTTATTTATATAACATAAAAAGGCAGCCCAAACTGCGTTGCATCAATAATAAAATATAAAATATGAGCAGCTTAACTGTTGAAAGATTATTCAATTAGTGAGTGTAGGGTGTTTTTCCAAAATGATACATTTCTCTCAGGAGTAATAAAGTATCTATTAAAAAGACAAATAAAAAAGCAAAGTGTTTCATGTTCTCATATTACCTACACTGAATAATCTAAACAACAGCCGTCATTGGGTGGATGTTAGTTGCTAAATATATCTTAATAAATAACTTATGACATATTTTAATGTCCGCTCCGTCTAGACGACTCGGGTCCACTGTGACGGGGCCTGATGGTTGTAGGGCGAGGACAATGCAACATGGCGAACTGGGTCATCGGCCAGAAAGAGCAACTTTCAAATGTAAAAAAGACACCTTTCAGACTTAAGCATTTGCTTACTGCATTTTACTTATATTTTTATTTTTTCCAATGTATTGTTATTTTCATTACTGGTGTTCGTCCAAGGACCAGTTGCTAACTACGGCTTGAAAACCACACGGACCTCAGGGTTATTTTCCATAAAGACCAGTTAGCCAGATAACATAATCCTACCTCTTAACAAGTTATCGGGCCAACTGAGAAATCCTGCTCTCTGGAACAGACCTCACTTAAAAGTCTCCGCATTCACAAAAAAAAAAAACACTGTCGAAGAACCATACCTGCATGAACCGAGATCCACATCGGTACACACAATATGAATATCAAACTCATTTGTCCATACACACTGCAACAAAGCACACCCAATTTAGAAGCCCAGTCGAACGCTTAAAAGCGACATCCTCGTCAAACCCTCTTTTTTAAATACAATAATTTATTCTCGGTCCCCAACAGCTGGCCAATTACGCTCAGATAGGGCGTAGTCAAAAACACGTCATGTTACAATCCACACAAACCGTCAGTGCGTTAAAAAATAGTGCGTAACTGAAGGCGGCGTGCGGCAAGCCATACTACTGAGTGCGCTAGTGTGCGGTTTGGAACGGCGCCCGTTGTTCCGTGTGGAAACTTTGCCGGTCCGGGTGCAAAGTTTCAACCCGTCTGCAAACGTCTCCGCTCGAGCCCAAGGTTTTTTTTTCTGGAATTCGCCGGTCGAAGAAGCGGCACGGGATCGAATATCGGTTACGGGAGACGACGACGAGCGGCTATGCGTTGTTCAGTGAAGGCGGGGTGGGAATTTGCTTAAAAGTCGTGACGGACTTTGACCGTTTGTCCGTGAGCCACACGAAAGACGTGAACGTCGTTGTCTGAGAGGGGGGGGCAAAAACCAAAACAAAACCATGGCTTGCGAACCCAACCGGGTCCGGTTGCTGTGTATGCTGTCGCTGACGTTCGGCTTCTTCGTGGTGGAGGTGGTGGTGAGCCGCCTGACGGCTTCGCTGGCCATGTTGTCCGACTCGTTCCACATGCTATCCGACGTGATCGCGCTGCTGGTGGCGCTGGTGGCCGTACGCTTCGCCGAGAAGACGCACGCCACCAACAAGAACACGTTCGGCTGGATACGAGCCGAGGTGATGGGCGCGCTGGTCAACGCCGTCTTCCTCACGGCGCTCTGCTTCACCATCGTCCTCGAGGCCATCGAGCGCTTCACCGAGCCGCACGAGATCGAGAGCCCGCTCATGGTGATCGCCGTCGGCACCGCCGGGCTCGTCGTCAACCTGCTTGGACTCTGCCTGTTCCACGGCAGCGGGGGAGGGGGAGGAGGACACGGAGGAGGGGGACACGGACACTCGCACGGTGGACTCGGGGGCAAGAAGGCCAAGAGGGGCAAAACGCGCCAGTCCGAGAGTTCCGCCGCCGAAGAGACCAACAACCTGGTGGCGAGCAGCCGAACCGCCAGCCCTAACGGGATCAACGGCAGCCGCGGCACCGGTAGGACAGTGATACGTGGCAGACGGTGTGTGTGTGTGTGTGTGTGTGTGTGTGTGTGTGTGTGTGTGTGTGTGTGTGTGTGAAATAGAATGACGAAGAGTTTGGACATCCCTGGGTTGTAGTCGGGATGGCACAGAGGAGGGGCTGTGGTAAAAGAATGAAAATGAGAGAATGGATGGAGGAAATAGGTGGCTGAGAATCGGGTCGGGAAGAGGAGTGTGTGTGTGTTAGAGTTGAAGATGGGAACTTGGTTAACGGACAAGGGGTGTGTAAATGTGGCCTGTCTATAAATCAAGGATGAAGGATAGTTCGAGTGGGTGAGTGTTTAAATTAGGATGATGAGGAGGAGTACGTGTGTTTGGAGATGGGACAGAGTGTGTGTGTGTGCCTGTGTGTGAGAGACAATTGGGATGGATGTGAGGTGTGTGTTGTAGTTTATACAATGTGTATGTGAGTCAGAATGAAGAATAGGGAGGACTGTGTGTTGTGTGACATTACAGCCAAATACTATGTGTAAATGTTCTGTAAAACGGCAGAAAGTTTGTGTGTGTGTGTGTGGATTAGGATGACAGCGAGATGAGATGTCTGTTTCAGCCAGAATGCAGCAGAGGAGTAAGTGCGTGTGAGAAAGAAAGAAAGAAAAAGATAGAAAAGATGGAGGAAATATGTGTGAGAGAGTTGGCCTGAATGCGCGCGTATGTGTGTGAGGATGGATGTGAGATGTGTGAATCAGAATGAAGGAGAAAAGTGTGTGTGTGTGTGTGTGTGTGTGTGGTATGATGGATAGAAGGTGTGTGTGCTACAGTTAAAGATGGTGACCGTGATTAAGGAAAGTGTATGTTTGTGAATGAGGATGATGGGATGCGAGGTGTGTGTGTGTGTGTGATTGGATGGGACATAGGAGTGTGTGTTGCATTTGAAGATGGTGAAAGGGTTAAAGAACACGGTGGGGACACAGTAGTGTGTAACGCCTGTGTGTAAATGTGACTTGTCTGTGAATCAGGATAGAGGAAGGTTCCGTATGTGTCTGTGTAAATTAGGATGATGGTGATAAGAGGTGTGTGTGTGTGTTAGGATGGGACATAGAAGTCTGGTTTGTGTGTGAGAGATGGATGTTTTAGAGTGACCGTTGAGCAGTGTGGTACCATTGATGCAAGGAGTATGTGAGAGCATCTCCTTCAAAATGTCAGGGGCATGTGTGTTACAATTGAAGGGGTTCAAGAGAAGTTGTGTGAGTGAATTAAGATGGTGGTAATATGAGGTGTGTGTCTTGGGATGGGACATGGGAGTGTGTGTGTGTGTGTGTGTGTGTGAGTGAGAGATGGGTGTGTTTGAGTTACAGTGGAGGTGTCTGTTGGGATGTGTGTGTAGGTTACAGTTGATGCAAGGTTTATGTTAGAGAGTGTGGGAATGAAGCAGAGCCGGGTTGTGTGTGTTAGTGTTATATTTCAAGATGGTCACATGGTTTAAGGGAAGTGTGTGTGTGTGCGTGTGTGTGTGTGTGAGAAAGATGGGAGTGTGACAGTCAGTATGAAAATTTTAGTCAGTTAGGACGCACGTGTTAGTTACAGTTGATTTGAGTTGTATGTATTACAGATGGACTGATATTGGTTTTTCAGGGCTGATATCGATACTGATATTTTGCTAGTTAACGGGCCAATAACCAATATTTGGAATCCAAAAAAAAAGCAAAAGCAAATCTCTGTCAAAATGTTGAATTGTACAACCACCAAGCTGAAACTTCTCGGAGCTTCACGCTGCACTCGTGTGTGAATGTGGTGATTGGCTGTTGATTGGCTACTACTTGTGTGACATAAAGCCAGTCAGAGACTTTTGTGGGCAGGACATTAAATATAGCAGCGAGTCGAGACCAAACAGCACAGAGAAAAGAGACGGCAGTAGAGCCTCCGTAGCGCACCTTGTAATTACTTAATATTGGTAATGGTCAAAATTAAATACCGATTATCAGCAAAATGCCTAATATCGGCCCCCAGTAATCAACCATTAGTATGTGAGTAAGAGAATCAGGATGAAAAAGAGGTGTGTGTATGTTACAGTTCAAGGTGATGATGGTGTTTGAGAAAAGTGTGTGTGTGTAAGTAAATTAGGATGAGCGTGAGACAAGATGAAGTGTAGGTGTGTGAATTAGGATGAGTGTGAGATGAGGTGTCTGTGTGTGTGTGTGTGTGTTATAATACGACATATGAGTGTGTGAGAAAGATGGGTTTGTGAGAGTGGAGTGGGCTGAAGGGATGGAGGGGTGTATGTGTGTTAGTTGGTGCGAGGTGTATGTATGTGGAAGTGAGGACGGCAAAGAAGGGTGTGTGTGTGTTTGTGGCCTGACGGATGTGAGAGTGAGATGTGTGCAGATTTTAGACTCCCTGAAAATAGGAAACCCTGAGAATTAGTTAATCCAACTTCCAGATATTGGCATTTTACTTTATTTGATCTATTTTTACTGATGTATGATCATTTAAATTTGATTGTAAAGCGTTTGTGTTCAAGTAGCTCATATTGAATGAAATAGTAGTAATCATTAGGGTCACTGTAGCTATAGTTATATAGTAATAGTCCTTAGGCTTCTAGAAGTTAGCATTATATAACATAGTGATAATTATTCATGTTATAGTAGCTATTCCAATCTTATTTTAAGTCATTTTAAGTGAGTGATTATTTGTCATTGTGAACACAGCACACAGTGCGCCACAAAGAAATGTGACCTCTCCATTTGACCCATCCGCGAATGAGCAGTGGGCAGCAGTTGGGGCAGCCCTTGCTCATGAGTACCTCACTTGCATCTTTACCGGTCCAGGACTGACAGCCTTCCAGTCACGGGGTCAACTCCCTTAACGGTTACACTACCAACTGCCCCAAGTGTGTATGTGTGAGTGTGTGTGTGTTAAGTGTGCTACAAAAATGAAGGGAAGGGAGTGTGCAGAAGGAACCTTCACGCACATTGTCAGACAGCTGGGATAGTGAGTCACTCCGTGACACATTATCACAGAACACAGCTTTATCTCTCTCTCACAAACACACACGCACACACTTCACTTCTGCTTTAATCCTTCTGATTTGTATATTGTATAGTCCCTCTATGATTTATATTAATATACAGAGGTCTGTCCATATCTCTGTAACAGCCCCAGCTTGCACTAGCGAGCTGACTCTTGTGTGTATGTGTGCGATCAAGCAAACTTTTCCTCTTGCCACAGTAAAATGTCTTGCCATTAATGTAAAAGGAGTGTGAGAGCAAGTCCTTGCTTTCTCATTTGCTAAGAGCTCTTGAGTTGTCTTTGTACGCGACACGTACCAAAAAAGAGTCTTGAGTCTTGGGTTGTCTTTCGTCGTCTTTTCTTTACTACAATTCAAGGTTTTACAGACAAGAAATGAATCCCTAAGACTACAAAGATACTTTACGTGGCGTTACGTGACGGTCAAAAAACTGTAGCTCTGGAGCTCCTAGCTCCTTCACATTCAATGTGAAACTAACTCTTTTACGTTCTTACATCATACGTAACTTCAGGTTACGACACGTAAGGCGCATATTACTTCTATTGTTACATAGTAGTACATTTAACATGCATGCGTATTAATAGAGTTCTATTACGTAGCACTGTACATGGAAAGTTATGGAAGATTCCAGAAACATCTACTTTCTACTTTCTACTGTAAACAACTACAAAACATTAAATCTAAACATTCACACAAAATGGCTCTAACAAGGAGTGAACCCCAAAAGATGTGGGTGTCCAAAATGTCGCATTTCACTGCCTTCCACAGTGCCTGTTTAATGCCATAGTGAGTTTTCTGTTTGTGCACAGTTCTAACATAATAATCCTAATGGAAATGTTGCGCTCTCAGTATGACTCATATAATACAGCAAAATATTGATGTTTTTAGTAGCTGATATTATGTAATCTTGTAATAATTATTAGTGTTGCAGTGTTATCGTCATATGACATATTTAGCTTATATATATATATATTATATATATATATGTGTATATATATATATATATATATATATATATATATAGGACTGGACAGTAGCCTCAGCTTTAATTAGATTGAATCCTCATCTCTTATTTTCTCACACATGATCTGTGACATTCATTATCCTGATGTAATAGTTGAGTTCAGAGGGTAATGTAGGTAATGTAGGGTAATGTAGTAATCCTCGCTTTTTTTTAGAGTAGCTAATATTGTGTGAAATAATCGTTGTGAACACACCACTACACAGCACACAGTGCACCACAAGGAAATGTGACCTCTGCATTTGACCCATTGTGGTGAAGGAGCAGTGGGCAGCTTATTATGTGCAGTGTCCGGGGAGCAGTGCTTAGAGCAGTGCCTGTAGTACCTCGAAGTGGTACCTCTACCAGGTCCGAGACTTCAACCGGCACGACAGCTACAATCACATATTAACTCTAAGCGTTATGCTGAAGTTGGGGCTGGGCGATGTGACACTCAAACAATATCACGATTAATTGAAAACTTGATCAGTGACCAATTTTTTTTGAGGTTTTTTGTTTATTTTATATGTTTTTTTGTTTATTGTATATAGTTCACTGATTTTTCTATGGAAAGAGTGCACGTCTTTGTTATTTTGAAATATTTGAAGGAAATGCACAAATGTCGTCACAGACTAGACAGGCTGGAGTCACATGACAGCACTCATGATGGCGATGTTTTACAGGGGCCAGAACATAAACACACACTGGGAAAGGTAGTAACAGAACATTTTATATAATCAAAATAACCGTCATGGGCAAGATTACGTGGATTAGATATTCTGAATGTCTGTTCCAATTCATTTTCGATGATTTGCCCAGCCCTTTCTGAAGACGGACTCTAAGAAGCCTGGTGTTTTAGAGCTGAGGAAATGTGTGGCCTGCTTCAGCGTCTGTGTTGTGTTTTTAAAACTGCGCTCAAATGTATGCATCTTTCTTTCTTTTTTCTTTTTCCCAGAGGCATCTCCTCTTTTGGCGGTGTGGAGTGCAGCTGGCAGCAACACCCCCTCGAGGCCGGGCAGGCATACCCGGAGGCGGGAAAGAGGGGTGGGCGTCGCCCAGCTCAACATGCGTCTTCCTGCCGCGTGCTGGGCGACGCGCTGGGTTCGGTTATCGTGGTGGTCAACGCGCTCATCTTCACCTTCGTGTGGCAGCCGTGCGATAAGAAGACACCCTGCATCAACCCCTGCACTAGCAGCCACTGCACCGACCACCAGCACTTCAACAGCACGCTAGTGGGCACCGACAGCGATGGCGTCGTCAGCGGCAACCAAAAGCGGCTCAGCATCCCCCACTCTGGCCGACTAGAGCCGGGCCGTGCTGGGTCCTGTACCTGGATCCGACGCTGTGCGTGATCATGGTGTGCATCCTGCTCTACACCACTTACCCGCTGTTGAAGAAGTCAGCGCTGATCCTGCTGCAGACGGTGCCCAAGCAGATCGACATGCACCAGCTGAGCGCCCGCCTCCAGCAGCTGGACGGCGTGCTGGCGGTGCATGAGCTCCACATCTGGCAGCTGGCGGCAGCGCATCGCCATACACCGCTCATCAAATTGCCCACGACCCGGCTTCCTCCCTACGTGGTGGCTAAAGCGCATCAGGACTTCTTCCACCACCAGGGCATCCACGCCACCACCATCCAGCCCGAGTTCGTCACCGTCAACTCCGAGTCACGCGCCTCTCTGCGAAATCTCCTGCGCTTTTGATGCGCTGTAAGCTGTGCTGCAGCGGCATACCGATGCCAACAACAAGGCGGAGATGGTGCCAGGAGCTCACGGCGGCAGCGGAAATCGGCGGCGGCGTTAACGGCGATGGGCGGCGAGCGCCGTAGGTAGTCAGCGAGAGTGCGGAAGTAAGAACAAGGGCGACATAAGCGCGAAGGGCGAAGGCTGGCGACTGTATGCGCCCAAGGGGTGAGT
Organism: Distichodus sexfasciatus; assembly: GCA_032718565.1. Lineage (NCBI taxonomy): Eukaryota > Metazoa > Chordata > Actinopteri > Characiformes > Distichodontidae > Distichodus > Distichodus sexfasciatus. The sequence continues at coordinate 390,235 of JAVGVS010000068.1, read as the reverse complement.
AAATCTTTGTAAAAGCTGACCATTCCTTTTTATGCCTCTCTACTCCTCTCTGTGGCGTCTGCTTGTAAATCCAGAGTCCAAAACCTACACGTACATACAAATGCACCCTCTTATTTTCAGCCACTTCTCGGACCTTGAGCCTCCACTGCCTACTGGACACATTATCGGCTGACCTCAGTTCAGCCATTCTGCATATGTGTGTGTGTCTGTCTGCAG